>DWQW01004547.1:0-19589 GCA_018249695.1 Heliconius erato demophoon | reverse complement strand
CCATACAAAAATATAAAGGAACAAAAACATAAAAATATAACAATAAATTGTATTGTTATGACATTCTGAGTAAACGCAGCGGTACTAACTCCAATTTTTCACTTTAATAACACCGTAATGGAAGGAATGGAATATTTTTCAAAGAAATGTTTATTAGATTACACTTTATATGCTAATTTATTTATAATTTAGAAAGCTTTTAGTTTATATTTTATTAAACAACTGTTAATTTTTGATTTTGATCATTGCTTATAGAAAAATGATGATTATTTGTACAGTATCCAGCGGAAAATGGAGAACAGAGTGTATTAACACTAGCATCTGCTTTGCATATTATAAATGCAAAAATAAAGTATTTGATTAATTAGTTTCCTAGCTGTAGTAGTGAGATAAATCGAGGCGTTGAGTTTCGCCACTCAACTGGCTTCAAAACTCAAAATTCGGCGAAAAGTGGACAACGAAAGTGTCTTAATAAAAATAGTGTATGTTAACACTATATTCCCAGGTTCCCTCTGCCTACCCTACATAATATTTATAGGAAATTATTCATATATTTTTTTTATTATTTATACATAGTTACTACAAGGCCAAGGCGTGGCGCAGGGGCACAAAGTGTGACTGTAAAACCGACGGGTTCGATCCCCACTCGAGGAGATAAAATATTTAATTAAATGTATATTTCTATTTCTTCGCTCTGGTGTCGAGGCAAAGCGCAGCGTTGAGTTCTGCCACTCAATACGCAATGCCTCCAGAATACAACAGAAGGTGGGGAACGGAGTGTCTTAACCTAGGTTCCCTCTGCCTACCCTGCTGTGTGCGGGATATAGCGTGAAGCTAATTTAATTTTTTTAAAGGTACCTAAAACTGAACCTAAAAAAAATACAAAATAAAAAGTAATCTGCTCTGCTAATTATAAATGCAGAAATATAGTATTTGATTAATTAATTTCCTAGCTCTGGTAGTGAGACAAATCACGGCGTTGAGTTTCTACAACTGGCAACGCCTCAAAACGCAGAATACGGCCAAAACTGGACAACAAAAATATCTTAACAAAAATAGTGTATGTTAACATTAGATTCCCAGGTTCCCCTCTGCCTATTCTACTACAGTGTAAAGCTAAAAAAAAATTATAAGGCATATCCCAAAGAAAATTGCAAAAAAATCTCTGCAATAATCTTTTTACGTATGAAAAATTAAATATGAAATGTAAAACACGTATATATAAATCGTATTAAAGCTAGGAACTAACCAGCGAAGCGATAGTATCGTAATTACGAAATAAAAGCACTCTATAATAGTTCAAAACGACTTTTAACTCTGGAACAGCTTTATATGAGAGTGTAATTTTTTTAAATCTTTTTGATTAGCTATTTTTTTTTTTAATTATGAATAGTGTTGGTGTATGATATTTTGTGTTTGGACATACATTTTATATAGGAGTATGTCGTGGAATAGTGTCTGACTAGGAACTCGATGGTTGTGGGTTTGTAGCGGCTGACTATAAAATAGCACGGCGTTGAGTTCCGCTGCTCAGTAAGCCCTAAGCAGTGGCCAATCGTGGCGTAGGGGCACAAGGTGTGCCTGTAAACGCAACTGGTTGTGGGTTCAATCCCCATTCGGGACTTATGTACATTTATATGTCGAAGCAAAGCGCGGCGTTGAGTTTCGCCACTCAACACGCAATGTCCAGAATTCGGCGGAAAGTGGGAAACGAAGTGTCTTAACACTACACTCACTCTGCGTACCGTATAAATAACTATATGAACTTGAAAAACTTACAAACTACATACAAGTTACAACACATAAGTTTTATATATATATATATATATATATATATATATATATATATATATATATATATATATATATATATATATATATATATATATATATATATATATATGTACATATATATACGAAAAAATAATTAAAAAAAACCTAAATATAAATTCTACTTTATACCTACATTTCTTTACTTAATAAATCGGCAAAAACAATTTTACTAAAACCCAAGTACCGCCGCCGGCGTACGTGTTAGTGACGTGAACTGCCCCTCTTTAAACTTAACTACGTATATCAACCTATTCTTAACTTAACGTTCCTATAAATATATTGGATGCATATAAGAAATTTATATAGTTCACGAGATAATATTGGATATTTTTATGATTAAACAAAAAAAAAATGTATAAAAGCAGTTAAGAATATTCTAGAGATATTGATTTTTATTATGATTATTTTTTCATATTCACACAAGGAAATGTTCAAAATATATAGATAGATACTCGAAACTATATGAAATTATGTATTTAGGGAATAAATTTATATTTTACCTGCGACTCGCTAAAGGTTTCGCCCGCTTATACTATACGATCATTTGTTTAGTAATCTGAATTACTTTCGCGTTCTGATAACATTATCATTTTAAAGACAATATTCATATACAGGAACCAGACACAGGACCCAAAGTTTCAATTAATTCGATGAACCAATTATTTTGTAGCAATATTGTCAACCAATAATGTTGTATTGATGTAACTTTTCATATATTTCTAGTTCAAAAGGTACCTACATAGAGAAGAGAAGAGAGATAATAAATAATGAATAAATCAAATAAATAAATCAGGTTCACGCTGTATCCCGCACACAGTAGGGTAGCCAGAGGAAACCTAGTGTCAAGACACTCCGTTCCCCACTTCCCGCCAAGTTCTGAAGACATTTGGAGTTGAGTGGCGGAACTCGACGCCGCACTTTGCGCCTTACGCCAGAGCGAAAAAATGAAAATATAAATGTAAATTAATATTTAATTTCCTCGAGTGGGGATCGAATCCATAACCAGTCGATTTTACAGGCACACCTCGTGCCCCTGCGCCACGACTGGCCTCAAATAAATTGTGCTATTACATTTAAAATGTTATTTATTTTGGCGACCGTCGTAATCGGCTTAACTGATATTCTTGAATTACAAGTATGGTTTCCTAATAACTTACTTAATGTCACTTAGAAAAAGGCATTGACTTTGTATACGATAAATATTTCTTAGAGAAATATTTTAGTATTATTTTTATTTTTAAGTTCCAAGGCCGTTGAGTTCAAGCGTTATAGAGTTTGACTGTGAACGCGACGTTTGTGGGTTTGGTTCCAATTCGGGGATATTTTAATTTAGTTTCATTTCACCTTTTTGATAACACGGCAAAGTGCTGTCTCGGAAATATTTAAGTTTTATATTCAAAATAGTCAAATAGCCTTAGGTTCCCTCATCATTTGCCTTTTAAAATAGTCAAAATAAACAGACTAGACTGACTTTTCAATAGATTTCTTCCACCCACTGCTTTGTAAGAGAGATTAAATCATATACAGTTAGATTTAAGTCACAATTTTGTACAATTCACAAGTATTTTTTTAATATAAAATTAGAACAGAGCGGCGTTGAGATCTGCCATTCAACACGCAGTGCCTCCAGAATTTGGCGGAAAGTGCGAGATAAAATTATATGGCGTAATATAGATGGAGGCCGTCTTGGCGCAGAAGCACAAGTGTGTCACTGTAACACAACAGTTTTGGGTTATATTCTTCACTTAACACTAGGTTCCCTCTGCCTACCCTGCTGTGTGCGGGATACAGCGTGAAGCTGATAAAAAAAATAAAAATTAAAATTGTATCTAGCACGTCGTGTCAACCTTCAAAAGGCGTCATCTATGTAAAATACTCACTTGGGCAGCAGATATGGCAGCTGGAACCAAATTGGCGTCATCTCCACTCCTGGAGCTGCGGCTGCCGCGGTCTGAGCTCTCATCCTCAGATTCCGAATGGAACGAGCTGACTGACACCGAGTGCGGGTCACTAAGCTTCAACTTCAAACAGTCACGACGCATTGTAAAGAAGTTTATGTTATTGTCATGTTTTAAACATATTATTTTCTTAGGTTTGCTCTTTGGTTTCACTTTGGGAAAATTTATTTTGGTTATTTGGTTTTTTGTTTTCTTTTTATTTTTTTATCTAGGAATTTGTTGATGAGAATTAGGTTATTTGGGACGTCTTCTGCGTGGTTTTCGAGGATATAAATATTTTTAATATTAAAAAAAAAAAAAATTTTTTTAGGAAGTATCCACTGTACCATATCTATGTATGTATGTGATAAAATGAAGTTGGATTGGATTGAGTTCTCACTTCATACTATATGAGGTAGACAATGATAAAAATATTACAAAAATATTTATATACTTTTTTACATTTATTATTATAAAATTTAAGTAATTCAATTAAATTTTTATATATTTCACCTAAGTTTTTGCATTTCAAGTTAATAAAATGGAAATAATATACAAAATACATACAGCCTTTGCAATATACAAAATGACGTAATATTATTATAATGACAGAATCATAAAACGCGTCTCCTAGATCTTCTAAGTCTAGATAAGTCATATCCAAGAGAAAGCATCCTTTCCCGCATAGCAGGATAGAGTGAAACTAGTATCAAGACGTTCCGTTTTCCATTTTCAAATTGTATGTTGAGAGGCGGAACTCAACGCCGCGACTAAGAAATGTACAATTTAAATATCAATTTAATTTTAAATCAGCTTCACGCTGTATCCCGCACGCAGCAGGGTAGGCAGAGAGAACCTATTGTTAAGACACTGCGTTCCCCACTTTCTGCCGATTTCTGAAGGCATTGCGTGTTGAGTGGCAGAACTCAACGCCGCTTAATTTTTAATTTTAATTTAATTTTAATTGAAATTTCATCGAAAACACAGCTGTGTTCTAATGCTAGTAAATTCACGAAATACCCGGGTCGCCAAGTTAGTCAATCAATCAATATCAGCAAATTGATATCTAATTACATTGTTAAAGCATTATACGTTTTGATACAAAGCATTACGGTTTATAATACGATATATTATGTTTGTTATTACGCAGTGTTCATTATTCGCCTCGGTTGTCACGAACATAACTACTAAGGCATAGGGTTCCCATATTTTTTTGGGTAAAAAACAGGATTTTTAGTTTTTTTTTATTAAAATATTAAAAGTGGTTGAAATCATTGTTTATTATTTAATTTGCTTTGGCCATTCTTTAGTTTACTATCAGATATCGATAAATCGATTTCAACCTAGAATCGACATTAAAATTGGTATCCTGGATAATAAGGAATTAACAAAACATAATGAAAATGCTTAAATAATTTAAAATCTCTATCTGTTTCTAAAAAGTTTGAACCCTCTTACTGACTGGCAGTGGAAAAATGTTTAATAATAATTAAAAACAAACGCCTACAAAGTCTAATTCAATTATAACACTAACTAAAATTGGACGTGAGACATATCTCGTATCTAAACGAAGTTCTAATCAAGTAAAAAGTTCCAGTTATATGTTTCAAGCTACTGTAGAATGAGTAGGAAATGCACACATTTTTAATATGAAAAATGTATAAACATAAAATGATGAATTTATTTTTACGCGTACAAATGTGAGACTTGTAAGCGCTACTTGTTGTAGGTTGGATCCCCACTCGAAGAAATGAAAATATAAATTTAAGTACATTTATAAAATTGAATTCATATTTTCATTTCTTCGCTCTGGTGTCAGAGCAAAGCGCGGGGTTGAGTTCCGCCACTAAACACGCAAGACCTCCAGAAACCAGCGGAAAATGGGGAATGGAGTCTTAAAACTAGGTTCTCTCTGCCAATTCTGCTGTATACAGGATACAGCGTGAATCTAATAAAAAATTGTAATAAAGATTTACTTGGTGTTTGGGAAATTCCATAAAAAACCATAAATAATGGTGGACCTACATCGTAACCTTACACTGCTCGGACGAGACAGTTTGGGTCTTAGCGCGTCCGCAACGGTCTCCGTGATGACTTTATAACACGAAGTAGACGGCTTTTACTTTTTGTTTATATAACATTAGTTATTTATTAGCGATTATTATAATAATTTAAGAATAATGATACAAGCTATTGATAATTAATAGCGTGATTAATTTAAATCAGCTTCACGCTATATCCCGCAACTTGCAGCAGGATAGACTGTGGTAAACTTTCTCCTACACTCCACCCCCCACTTACTGCCGAATTTTTTGAGGCATTGCGTGTTGAATGGCGGAACTCAACGCCAGGATTTTGCCTTGCTGCCAGAGCGAAAAAATGTAAATATTAATAAATAATAATTCATTGCCTCGAGTGAGGATCGAACCTACAACCGTCGCGTTGTAGTTACACCCTTGTGGCTGGACCTCTATGACTTATATAATATTAGTTATTTATTAGTCATTATTATAATAATTTATGAATATGGACGCTAGCTATATGATGATTTATCGCGTGATTATGACGCAATAATGGCTTGGTTTGATGCAAAAATTAGAATAATCTGTATGCAAATGGTTGTTTCTATTTAAAGCTTTACGCTGTTGCATCCATAGCGACGTAGGCCTAGGAAGAAAAATAGGAGAAAACCTAGTGTTAAGGCACTCCTCACTCCTCTCTCCTCATCTCCACGCACCGCCGAATTCTCGAGAGATTATGAGTCGTGCGTGGCTGAACTCAACGCCGCGATTTTCTCATATTGCCAGAGCCAAAATATTTAATTCCCCTGAATGTGAAACGAACCCACAACTGTCGCATTTACAGTCAAAAACTGTGCGCCACGACGCCACGACGGCGGTCAATATATTATTAGCAAAAGGAATTTTCAAGAAATTTGAACCTTGCTCCTATTTAAAAACGACAAAACGTATCAAGATATATTTGCCTTAATATATTTCAGACAAACTGTTAAAAAATAGAGTTCATTTTAAATTTAAAAAAAAAACAGCTTTACGCTGTATCCAGCAGACAGCAGGGTAGGCTGAGGGAACCTAGTGTAAGTCGTTCCCCACTTTCTGTCGAATTCTGGAGGCATTGCGTGTTGAGTAGCAGAACTCAACGCCGCCCTTAGCCTTAAGACCAGAGCGAAGAAATGGAAATATATATTTAAGTAAATATTTCATCTTCTCGAGCGGGGAACTACAACCAGTCGATTTACGGTCACACTTTGTGCCACTGTGCCACCACTGCCTTTGTTTTATTCGTATTACTAATATATAATATATTTTTATTGCTTCCTTTTTCAAGTCAAAAATGCTAAATGCAGAAGGTTCCCTCTGTCTGCATTGTAGTGTGCGGAATACAGCGTGAAAGCTAAAAAAAGCAAAAATATATGCAAAAATTGAATACATAAAAGTACATATATTTTATAACGTAAAAGCACTTAGACACTATGAATTTCCCATACATATAAAACGGTATAAAGTATTAAAGATATATTTTAAGAACTTTTCAAAGAAAATTTTAATATAAGCAACATACATGTTAGTACCTACATATTTCTAAAAATCTTCTGTAAATATTTTTAAAATATTTCAACCGAGTACATCTCGCCGTCGCTGTATGAAAGGCAGCCAGAAATTGAATAAGAATTCAAAATAATAAATCCTCAAGTAAAAATGCTTAGAAAATGCACATTTACGTGATTTTACTCACAATTTTTTAATATTGAATGATATATATATATATATATATATATATATATATATATATATATATATATATATATATATATATATATATATATATATATATATATATATATATATATATATATAGATAGATATAATGGACTTGAATATGGACTATTTCCTTTAAACAGCAATACAGTCAAATATATAACTAAAAACTTAAGATCTTATAACTGTATAATATACGTAAAAATCACGAAGATTTCCCGATGAGGTTCAATTCTTTGTGAGTTGGATAATAGAAGAGGTGAAAGAGGCAGGGCCTGCAAAAGCGAAAAAGCTAAAGAAAATTTTATTTTAAAACTCAAAATTAACTCTATAATAATACATGATAAGGCACGTGACAAATATTAGTAAAAAATGACAACAATATGGCGCAGCAAAATTAAAGAGAACTAGAATCGATTGACATTATATTTAGAATGTCCTTGCCGATTTTATTGTAGGTGCGTTAAACGTTATGTTTCTTATTCATCTGTATGGAATTTTGTGTTTATGTCCGCATTGGCTCTGTCTTCCCGATGTTAGACTTCAAATCGAATTTACTAGTTTATTTTATTTTTTCAGGTTCACACTGTATCCCGCACGCAGCCGAATAAGCAGAAGGAACCTTGTCTTAAGACACTCTGTTTCCCACTTTCCGACAAATTCTTGAGGCATTGCGTGACAAGTGGCGGAACTAAACGCCACGCTTTTGCCTCGACACCAGAGCGAAGAAATTAAATATAAATGTAAATAAATATTTCACTGGGGATCAAACCCACAACCAGTCGTGTTTGCACACTTTGTACCACTGCGTCACGACTGGCCCCTACATGAAAGATGTTATATAACAATAAAAAAATAAAAAGCCAAAATAATGTTTTTTTTTGTTTGTTTGTTTTTGTTCGCGCCAATCTCAGAAACTACTTGAGTTAATTATTTAAGTGTAGTTGTCACAATTCTATTTAGGATAAGTTTATTTCATTTAAATCGATTCATAAAGGAAAATGTTATATAAATATAAACATTTGGTTCAACAAAATTGCTACTTTTTTTGAATTGAATAGCCTGAAACTTGAAATTTTATGTTTAGACCTTTAAAATTATAATTTAATTAGAACACGAAAGTAATTCAGATTATTAAACAAAGAATTATATGAATAGCTCAAGCGGGCGAAGCCACGAACGGTTTATCTCTTGAATCATGAAAAATGAGAAAATCGTTTAGTCATTTATCATTTCGCTTTCATCACCTTCCATTAGGTGTAAGATATAAAAGCTCCTTAACACAAATATTAAAATGACCTAAAAAATAAATAAAGTAACATTTAAAGAAAAACTGGAAGTAAGTCTTAAACACGTCATACTACATCCGCCCCACGAGCACAGGAGTTCAACAGAATACTGGAATTCAAGAGAATGCCGAAATCGGCAGAAAGAAGAAGCGAAGCTCCAGAAATCGGCAGAAAGTGGGGAACGGAGTGTCTTAACACTATATTCCCTCTGCCTACCCTGCTGTGTGCGGGATACAGCGTGAACCTGATTTATTTATTATTTATCCACAACCGTTCCTTTTACACACGCTGCTCCACTGCACCACTACGGCCTACAATACCACACGAGAAATATTTTATTTTTCACAATCTCAAAACCAATGTGCTTTATGTCTGTCTGAAGACATTCCATTGGATCCAACCTTCAGTATAATCGATATCGTAAACAATTTCGATACATCGATCAGTTTACATTTCAATTAATTCGGATGTTTTAGTATAATTTATTGGTTTAAGGATTTCGATCGGACTTGTCTTTACTGCGTTTTATATACGTACTACGAAGCCGCAAGTAGTGTATGACCGTAGGTACAGTGGGCCAGCTGTGGCAAAGTGGTACCTACAAGAGTGTGGCTTTAATAACAGCAGGGTGTGAGTTCGATTCCTACTCGAGGAAATGAAATATTTAATATTTTTATTTCTTAGCTCTGGTAACGAGGCAAAGCGCTTCATTGAGTCGGTGGAAAGTGAGTAAAGAAAACATCTTAAGGGGTCAGTGTGTCTTAAAACTAGGTTCCCAGATTCCCACTGCCCGCCTAGATATGTGCAGAATACAGCTTGAAGTTAATTAATTAAATAAATTATAAAAAATCATAAAAAAAATTTTTTGTGATAAGCGCATTTTACCATAAACTAATTTCGTACTTTGTATGTGGTTGTTATTATTGAAAATATAATAAAAATTACAAAGTTAAATGTTTTTTTATTATTTATTATAAAAAAATATTTCAGGAAGACATCATTTTTAATCCTAAATCGTATTTAGGGCATGTATTGCTAAAAGAGGTTGATGACAGTGGAAGAGGCGAAAGAGGTATGTAGAGACCGTAGCGTTTGGCGCTCCCTTCTCTCTGACTAACCCGCTAGGGATAAAGCGTGAAGCCAGTTAAAGTTATACTTTATAGTTCTAAAACGTATATTAAATACCAGGAACTTTTTGTTGCTCTCCTAAAGCTTCTACGTAGAATTTAATTTAAATTGCTAAAATTATTACATAATTAATCCCGGGAAGAGCAAAACTTTGCTTGCTTACTCATAAGCTTTGCATAATAACTATGTCATATTATAACATTATGGTATATCAGTTGTGGCGCAGGGGCACACAGTGTGACTGTGAAATCGACCGGTTGTGGGTTCGATCCCCACTCGAGGAGATAAAATATTTATATTTTCATTTCTTCACTCTGCACGCAACGCCTCCAGAACTCGGCGAAAAGTGGGGAACGGTGTTTCTTAACTAAGTTCTGTTCCCTCTGGGTAGGCACTCTGTTGCGTGCGGGATACAGCGTGAAGCTGATTTTAATAAAAATTCTGATACTGAGTGGTAGATAGACATCGCACGAAATTAAGTTTATAGCTTCCTTGCAGAATATAGAGGAGATATAAGAGGGGATTTCTCGAATTTCTTAACGATGACTGGTACCAACGAGATTTTATGTTTTGTAGTCTAGGCTAATGTAATTGTAAGCAAATTTTGATATGGCTTATAAACGATTACATATTTAAAAGTTAATTTTTCAAGATTTAAAGTAATGATAACTGCAATAAAATTTATAAAGAAAAAAATCTTTCATTTAAGCTCACCTTCAAAAACAACGTTTACTATTTGCGTATCTTAGTGACACGTCACTCTATCTGTCTTTTTTCTAAGATTTCTTATAATTATATAATTTAGTCATTTCAAATGTGTCAAAACGGGACGTATCATTTACCGTAATACCGTAAGTACCGTGCACTGGTTTAACAGCTACAAAGGAACAAAAGAACGGCCATATACATGAATACGCTCTAAAGACATAACCCTCCCTTGAGACTTCACCGCAGTCGGGTAAAAAGGTAATGGGAAAAGAACAATAAAACGCCGACTGTTTCATCGAACACGCAATATTGTGATATTGTATCGCGAGAAGGACGCGTGTTATCATATTTCTGTTTGCCCTTCAGCTACCTGTATATACGCTTAGGATGTGATTTTTATATATATTAATATATTCTTTACGTGAATTAATTAATAAATTAATCAATTTCACGCTGTATGCCGCGCGCAGTAGGGTAGGCAGTGGGAACTTAGTGTTAAGACACTCCGTTCCCCACTTTTAGAATCTCTTTCGAATTATTCGAGGCACTGCGTGATAAGTGGAAAAACTTAACACCGAGCTTTTGCCTTGGTGCCAGAGCGAAGAAATAAAACTTATTTATTAATAATAATAATTTACTTCCTCGAGTGGGAATCGAACCCACAACCGTCGTATTACAAGCCACACTCTTATGCCCCTGCGCAATAATTTAATTACTGGATAAGTAATTTAATTCTGCTTTCGGATTGAAAAAAAAAAGATTCTTATGCTTTTAAAATAAATTGAATTTCCTTATTTTACATAAAATTAAAAAATACTATTCAATTAAATTAAATATAATAGATAGCGCTTATTATATAGATATACTAAAATTACTACAAACCGAACATTGAATATATCTATTTATTTAGAAAACGTATTAAAATTTGAACGCAAGCGAGACTCAAACCCGCTACTCCTGGAAAGCGAACGTATGGCTTAGTGGTCAGAGCGCCTGGTCGGTTTCCAGGAGGTGCGGATTCGAGTCCTACGTTACGCTACGTTCAAATTTTTATACGTTTTCTAAATAAGTATTTTTCTTTACTAAGTGTAGAATAACTTTAGAAATGTTAAAAATATTGAATATATCTATCTATATATATTATAATAAACGTTGAAATTCAAGGATATATATTTATAAATATACTAAAATGTACCGGAATTTATACAATACATCGTTTTCCGTGGTACTCGAGTCATCTGGTTAACATCAAAACCAATCAGGATCGCAGACATTCGAAGACAGAGCCAACACCACTTCCAGGAGCATATTTGTGTTATAATAAAACGAAAAGCAACGTTTTAGTTACGAGGCCTTCCTGGCACAGTGGAACTAAAGGTGTGATGCTAAATTACAGTTGTGGCTTCGATTCAGGGAAATAATTTATTATATTTATTAATTTAATCGCTCTGGTAAGAAGGCAAAGTGTGTGTTGAGATTCACCACTCAAAAATTTGACAGAAAGTGGGGAAATGGAGAGTCTTAACTCTCTATCTGGCTATATCTCTCTATGCAGGATACAACGTGAAAATCAAAAAAAACGTAGCACTAACTTTAATAATAATATACTGTTTTTTGGGAGTAAAGGTATATTTTTTCAACTGTCTGTGGCCAGTGAATGTAGGGAAAGGTCTCTTAACCCCATAAGAAATTAAATATTTAAGCTGTTACGGTCGCTAAGGGAAACGCAATTATAACAAAGCATTTCATATTGTTCCTTTTTGGACTAAAATCGTCGTTTACTGTCTTTATGTTTGTTTTGAATATATTTTCTTTTTTTTTATGTTTTTATTTTCATGCATCTCTCGCATTATTGGAGTGGGTAGAGAGAATTTAGTGATGAATCTCTCCGTTTTGCATTTAAAGGCTATTTGACAAAATAAATGCGGTTGATACCAGAACGGTTGCGGAACTTAACGACGCAGTTTGTTTAGCATGAGAAAGCAAAAATATTTTTAAGCTAAAACATTGCACCTAACACGAATCGACCCTATATCTATTCCGTCAACCATTTCTTAATATATTTTCCTATTTATCAATGAAAAATGTCAACAACTGAAATTCTTTATATTTCCTGAAAATAATAAAAATCACATAAAAACCAATCTTAAATCTTACATAAAAAGGAACCCTTTGCACCTATACATACACCTATTAACTAAAAATGCAACTTTTGCCGCTTTTATTTTCACTTATTTTAACTTCACTTTAAAAAATTGTAACAGAAAATATATTTTTTAAGTAGAATGTATTTACATTTATATTAAAATTGTCATAAGAAATATACAGAAATAAAATAATTAACTTATTAAAAAAATATAACTTATTAATAACTAAGCAAATTAATAAACAATAATATCTATGAATAAAATAACTAAAAAAAATAACGCTTTTAAAAGAAAATAATCAAAAGGAAATCCACCGGAAAAGTTGGTAAACAAAATAGGCTGGGAGCTATATCCCGAAACGCACGCATCAGACGCCACGCCGATAATAAATATATATAGCGAAAACACGTCAAAAATCACAAAAAAACGCGACAAATTATAAACCGAACTCATTTTACATTAAAAATATATATTATTAATATAAAAAACAGGTTAAATTTTAATATATTTAAATTTAGTTTCTCACACGAAGTCCATTTTCTATAGAAAATTTCGGGAGCGTCGCGACGGCCACGTACAGTGGCGCCACGCGCGGCACTGGCTCAAACCTGGTTAGCACCGTAGAACATCCCAAAACCATGGCCTTATTGCTATGGGAATAAAGGATATTTTGCTATATACTATTAATATATGTGTTTGTAGGGCTGTCCCTTTTGTTCTGAACACATTTGCTCCACTCCTTCCAACGGATTCTGTTTCATTACATACAAAATCGTTATTAACTGTCATTACTAGGGGTAAGGACTTAATTAGTTTATAGGAGTTTTGTATCGATATTTATGTTGTTTATTTGTTTTGATTGCTTATCTGTTGGTTTTTATTTAATTTTTTTTCAGGGGAGGCAGAGGGAACCTAGTGTTAAGACACTCCGTTCCCCACTTTCCGCTGAATTCTGGAGGCATTGCGTTTTGAGTAGTGATACTGAACGTCGCGGTTTTTGCGTCGATACCAAAGCGAAATAAAAAAATAATATTTCAATTGCTCCAGTGGGAATCGAACCCACAATCTTTCGCGGTTACCGCGGTTAGGTGGCCTTTGTTATTTTATTGTTTAGTAAATTTTTGTATTAATTTAAGTTAATAATAACCATAATGTATTAATATTATTTATATATAATATTTATTGCAGTAAAAACGAAATGTTCGTAAATTTTTCGCATAATTTAATAACTTATTTAGGGCAAGTATAAGATTTAAAAGGAATTTATATCAAGTCGAATGAAAATTTATACAAAAATCTACCAATTATTTTAATTAAATATTTTTTAATATAAAAAAATAAATAAAAAGTATACCATGCTATATAAACAGATAATTCTCTTTTGGTCATGCCAGCCAGCCTGTCGGCGTCTTTTGCCTTTATCTTGACCTTGTACAAGCTGCCCCATCGAATGTTTTGGGAGAATATTATACTTTTATTTTAATAGTATTGTATTACAGTTTTTTGCTATAAGAAGAGGAAGTCATTTAAGAATAGCCAATAAAGTATATTGCAAAAATCAAATAACACTTAGCGTAATATTAGCTCTACATTTATGTAGGCAGAGGGAACCTGGGAACCTAATATTGAGACACTCCATTCCATTCCCATTAAGACTACTTCCGTACCCGACTTTCCGCCAAATATTTGAGGCATTGCGTGTTGGGAATCGAACCTATAATCTGTGGCATTTACATTTGCATGTTTATGCCTCTGCCGCACTTTGCCTTGTTACCAGAGCGAAGAAATTAAAATATTAATTAATAATAACTCATTCACCCGAGTGGGCATCGAACCCACAATCATCGTGTTTACAATCTTACGCTGCAACAGCCACTGCGCCACGACGGCCTTTCATTAAAATCTAAAAAACAATTAAATTAAATTAGATTCACGCTGTATCCCGCACACAACAGTGTAGGCAGAAGGAACCTAGTGTTAAGACATTCCGTTTCCCACTGTTTAACGAATTTTTTTGGAGGCATTGCATTTTGAGTGGCAGAACTCAACGCCGCGCTTTACCTCGACACCAGAGCGAAGAAATGGAAATATAAATTTAAGTAAATATATCATCCCCTCGAGTTGGGATCGAACACACCCAGTCGGTTTTACAGTCACACTTTGTGCCACTGCGCCACGACGGTCTCTCATTAAAATCTATAATCCTCTAATACCGCTCTATCTTGACCGTATAACTTTTTCCATATAAATTTTCAATTGACAAAGGTAACAGCTATAAAATCACAGCCAGTACCGGATCACCCGATAAGTTTATTATCCTTCATGGTAATTTTATTGTGGAGTTTCGAAGAGAAATATCGAACACGAAGGCCCTGTGACCTACTTCCTGAGTTCATTTATTGACAGCGTTCAATATTTATAGTTATTCAATATTTATAGTAAATTCTGTAAGACTATACTTTGATATTAAGAAAATTTTCAAGAAAACATCAGCTTCACGCTGTATCCCGCACACAGCAGGGTAGGCAGAGGGAACCTAGTGTTAAGACACTCCGTTCTCCATTTTCTGTCGAATTCTGGAGGCATTGCGTGTTGAGTGGCAGAACTCAACGCCGCGCTTAACCTCGACACCAGAGCGAAGAAATGGAAATATAAATTTAGGTAAATATTTCATCTCTTCGAATGGGGATCGAGCCCACAACCAGTCGGTTTTACAGTCACACTTCGCGCCGCTGCGCCACGTCTGGCCTCATTTTCAAGAATATTCCTTATTTTATGAGATGGCCTTTATGATAATAAGTCACTAATCGTAGAGTATTTTGTTATATGGGGCTGCCCACGACTATATAAGGGTTCCGACTTTCAGTTTGTCTACACTGAAATACGGTCAACAAAAGTGATCCTCTTATTTGGGTTGCCATTTTTAGAATTCCGTACCTAAAAAGATTTTTTTTTTCAACTTGGCTTTATTGCTGTTGACCTGAACTGATCTTGACAGCGTCACCGGGTGGGGAGATGCGAGGGTAGCTCACCCCTGAAGAAAAAGTACGAGCTTTGATGGACGTGAAGGGTTGCGGGGAAAGCCCTGTGTACGCTATATCAGGAGGAATTTCGACTGTTGGGCCCCGTCGCGCGGACGTGCTTTGAAATAGGACTGGAGGAATCGATAGTACTGAAAAGATAAAAACAACGGAACTCTATATAGTTGGGGGCAGTCCCGTAAAATAAAATACTTTACGTTCCCATTAGGTAATATAGTGATTAGATATTTACGTCTACGGTCGACAGGGAACAAGGCAAACGAGCATGCATGTCACCTAAAGATAAGTGATCACCGTCGCCCACGACCCCATGCACTAAAGGAGCTACAGGTTGCGTTACCGGATTTCGTGGTGGAGATGGGCGCCGTTTTTGAAACACTACCGCAGGTAGACCATTCCACAGTTTCGTGGGGCGTGGAAGGAAGTTCATACGAAACCGCAAAGTGGTGGAGTGCCACGTATTTTAGTTTGTGACGTTGAAAAATGCGACAGCAGGTCAATCAGGTCAAACAGTCCCTAGAACACTCACCATAATAAATAATGATTACTATTGGTATTACCACAAGAACTCGATTATATTATTTTACAGGAACAAAGGACTGAGATTGAAGAGGAAAAAGGAGAATCATAGCACTAGATTTGATCTGCCAAACTTCATTTTAAGATATTAATAATATATGTTGGAATATTAAACGAAGGTATCACATCTCGCTTATTAGATGCACATTTTAATCAAAAAGAAAACCGTCAAGTCGAGTCGGGCTCGCTCATTAAGGGTTCTGAGCCAATTTCAGGGTTATAGGTCAACGAAAAGTACAATTTATAATAGTCGACAAACTTAAGTTTGCGGTTATATGTACTCACTTTATATGGAATGAACCACATATATAAATTTGTGATAATTTTTTTCTAATATATATACCTACAAAATTTTACTTGCCGGATTTTTTCCTGTATTTGAACTATGAGTTTTCCGTTCGTGCCAAATTTCATAAAGGTCTACGAGAAGTATTTTATACGATTTCGAAAATACTATTTATTAGCTTTGATTTTGACATGATATATTTTTTATTATAAATATATCATTAACCCGCGGCTTTCCCCACCTAGATTACTGTCATGACTATGGCTACTTCTTTATCACTTCTTTTTGTTTAAGCTTTACGCTTTATCCCGCGTATAGTATAGGGTAGACAGAAGGGACCTGTTAAGAAATTCTGTAACTCATATACCGTCAAATTTTCGAGATATTGCGTGTAGAGTGGAGAAATTTAACACCACGCATTGTCTTGTTCATAAATACAATACAAACCACCACCACCACCGAAATTTGAACACACGACTGTCGAGTTTAATCAAACACGTCCCAGCTCCAAACCCCAAAGGATATCTAAATGAAGTAATTTTTATTTCTACTTTTAATAATAATTTCACTATAGAATTTTCTGTCGACTTTTATTCAGAAGAAAGTTGTAAGAACATTCATTTCCTGGGAGATTTTAAAGTTTCCCTTCGAGCGAGCCTCAAGATTGCAGCGCGTCGAGTGTTCGCTGGTAGTTTCACTTTATTAAATTGAAGCCCTTAACGAAATGTTACAATTTTATTTTGAAAATTATTATTGTTTGAAGAAAACCATAAAATAACGTGACAAATAAAGCTTATATTAAAAATATTTTGGATCCCCACTCGAGGAGATGAAACATTACTTAAATTTATTTAGAGGACAAGCGCGGCGTTGAGTGCTGCCACTTAACACGCAATGCCTCCAGAATTCGGCAGAAAGTGGGGAACGGAGTGCCTTAACACTAGGTTCCCTCTGCCTACCCTGCTGTGTGCGGGATACAGCGTGAAGCTCATTTATTTGATTTGATTTATTTTTTACAAATGAAGCTTAAGCGAAAAATATAATGGAACACAATATCAAAATGGCAAACGAAAACGAAATTTCCTACAGTGATGAGGAGGCAATAAGGACTTAACTATACCATCTCTATCTACACCAAAATCAATATAGGCGCGGGTTCGAGTCCCGCTACGTTCAATTTTTTGTACGTTTTTTAAATAAATATTTTTCTTTCCTAAGTGTGGAAAAACAGTTTAAAAATTTCAAAAATATCAATATGGTCGTCGACCACCAACTACTGAGGAGGAGCGCAAGATATTCAAATACACGAAATGACTTTACATAACATCTAATTGACATTTATGAGAACACTACTAGCCTGACACTGATAGACGGGCTAATGTTCATCAAATCCGGCAAATCGTTTTTTTTAGCTTCACGCTGCATCCCGCAAACAGCAGCGTAGGCAGACGGAATTTAGTGTTAAGACACTCCGTTCTCCATTTTCCACCGAATTCTGGAGACATTGCGCGTTGAGTGGCGAAAACTAATTGAAACCCCAACTAGCCACGTCTACAGTCACACACTTGTAACTCTGCGCCACGAATGGCCTAACTAATAGTTCAACTCATATATAAAAAAAACTGTTAGAACAAATCTCTATTTAAAAAACCTTATTGAATACATACACGTATTCCAGATCATTTTCACATATTATATTACATAGTATAGTATAATATTAAGTCGTGGCACGTACTCGTACATAGGTCGCGGGCGTAGGAAGCCAGTGAAATACAACAGGGTCTAATGTCGATAATTTTGTAGTATCATTATATTTTTGTTTGGTTCCCTGAAATATATTGATAATTTAATTAGTTCTCTAACAATGCAGAGAACCGCTGATTTTTTTGGAAGTAGGATTTGGGATTTAATTATTTGTAGGTAGTTGTTGAGTGGTGGAATTTAACGCCGCGTTTAGTGATCAAAGCGGGGAAATGAGAATTAATTAATTTTCTAGACATACCCAGAGTTTTTACTTGTATAACATGCATAAGCTAGGGCTGTCTTTCTTTTAAGTTGTCAATTACGATTTAAGATAAATCAGCTTCACGCTGTATCCCGCACACAGCAGGGTAGGCAGATTAAACATAGTGTTAAGACACTCCGTACCCCACTTTCTGCCGAATTCTAGAGGCATTGCATGTTGAATGGAGGAACTCAACGCCGCGCTTTGCCTCGACACCAGAGCGAAGAGATGGAAATATAAATTTGAATTAATAATTACTTCCTCGAGTGGGGATCGAGCCCATAACCAGTAACGTTTACAGACACACTTTGTGCCCCTGCGCCACAATTGGCCTTAAGATAAAAATTACTTTAAATTTACGGTGTTGAATTTTCCGAATCAACACGCAATGTATCAACAACTTGGCAAAAACGATGTGCGGAGTGTTCACACACAACACTAAGTTCCCTCCGGCCACCTCGCAACGTGTCAGAAAAGATGTGAAGCTGGATTTTTAGAAAATTATCTACTTTACTCTCTTATACCCTTTTAAAATCTGTAACACTGATTCGAAATTAATAAATTTAGCTGAAACCAAAGCGAGGCAATAAAAATATTAAATATATCATTTCCTCAAGTAAGAATCGAACCCACAACATGGCACGTTTACAATCGTACGCGTGTACACTGCGCCACGACTGGATTCATATAAATACATAAATAATATAATACACTGTTGCATTATTATACATTGTTTGAGGCCGGTCGTGGCGCAGCGGCACGAGGTGTGACTGCAAAACCGACTGGTTGTGGGTTCGATCCCCACTCGAGGAGATGAAATATTTACTTAAATTTATATTTCCATTTCTTCGCTCTGG
>DWQW01004546.1:0-19590 GCA_018249695.1 Heliconius erato demophoon | reverse complement strand
GCGCGTATCACTTCATCTTTAGTGAATTTTATCGTAACTTCCTCGTTTCTCGTATTTTCATCACTTAAGAATTCCAAAACTTCTTTCTCATCGGTAGGCGGGTTTTCATTCGGGTGAGGTCTAAACACAGATTCTAGGTGATTACAAAAAAGATCAACTTTATCAGTGTCCGTTCGAGCCCATTTGCCATTTGACATTCGAAGAGCTGGGGAATTCGTTACAGGCTGTTTAAATTTTTTCGTGGCCTTCCATAGGGAATAGTCTGTATTGGAGGTTGCGTCAAGTCCACCCAAAAAACTTCCAAAGCTACTATTTCGCTCTATTGTAATAATGTTAGTGAGCAATCTAGTGGTATAATTTAATCGCTTTTTTAATCGAGGGCACTGATTTGATTGCCACTTTTTGCGGAGCTTTCTTTTCTTGTTTAAAAGTTCTACTATATTGTTAGTTATATAGTAATCATCAGCCATTCTTTTGCTTTCTGGAGTAGAGTTCCATGCTGCATCTTGTACAGTTTTTGTAAAGCATTCAACTGCTGCAATAATGTCTGTTTCCGTTTTTAGTTTAATAGGCTCTTTGAGAGCGGAATCGACAAAGTAGCGAAATAATGTCCAATCAGTCCTTTTATTGTGTAAGACGCATTTAGGTTCTTTTTCAACCAAGGCAGTAGATAAGCTAACAATAATTGGTGAGTGGTCTGACGATAGGTCTAAACTGTTTTTGCACGATATATACCTTTTAGAAATTCCTTTCACTACGCAGAAATCAATAACGTCAGGTATTTTGTTTTGATCTGTTGGCCAATAAGTGGGTTCTCCATTCGACAAAACTTCGAGATTGTTACTTTGGATGCATTTAAAAAGTTCGCGTCCTCGTGGTAGAGTGAGCCTAGACCCCCAAAACGTGTGCTTAGCATTATAGTCACCACCCGCTATGAAACGATGACCGAGAGACTTAAAAAATTCTTCGAAATTATTTTGCTTAATGCTATGTCGTGGCGGGCAGTATAAAGCTGAAATGGTTAGATCACTGGACCAGTCAGTAACAACAATACTAGTGCCCTGAAGGTAAGCTTTCGAGTAAGATGGGGACTCGTAGTGCTTGATATTACTCTTAATTAAGACTGCTGAGCCACCGTGAGCTTTTCCATCTGGGTGCATTGTGTGATACAATGAGTAACCAGGTATTTTAAAGTAGCTTTTGCTGGTAAAATGAGTTTCCGAAATTAGAATGATGTCAATGTTTTGTGTCTTCAAAAATAATTTTAACTCCTCCGAGTGTTTTGACAGGCCGTTAGCATTCCAGACACAGATGTTTAGTGGTCGGAATGTAAGGCAAGTTTTGACATGAGCTCTGTCAATAATTTTGTTAAGGACAGTATTTGATTCATAATAGTTTGCATAGTTTCATTAATCTTCAGCAGTGTGGTTTCTGAACTTGGCAAGTTTTGTGTGTCAGTGCTGCGATTGGTGCTGCGAACTGGCTGTAAATTTTGTTGTAGTATTGCAGAGTAATTTTTTGAACTATTTTCTTTTTCGTCTTTTCGTAGGGATGGTTTTGAATTGTTTTGCTTCCAGTTTTTTCTTTGATATGGAGTAGGATACTGAATTTTTTGCAATTCTTTGTATACAGTACAGCCTTTATAATTTGCCGGATGGTTTCCGTCACAAAGAATACATTTGACTTTATCTGATCGCTCTTTTCTGGGGCACTCGGAAGTGTGGTGTGCACCTGCACATTTGACACATTTTGCCTCTCTGTGGCAAAACTTTTTTGTATGCCCATACTGCTGACAATTGGTACATTGAGGAATTTCCCGTTTGGCTCTTGGGGCCTCAAAGGTAACTATGCAGTTGAGTATACTTTTAACATTGTAAACGTTTTTATTGTTAGATTGGGGTTTTAAATCTATATAAAAGATGTTAAGTGGTTTTTTCGTTTGTCTGTGTTTGATGTTCCATACATTTCTAACTTCATGATTGAGTTCTTCTAATGCCAACTTAATGTCTTCAGGGTCAGTTGAGTGGTGAATTTTCTTTAGGACAACTCTGAAGCTTCGTTCTTCTTTATGTTGGTAGGTAAAGAATTCAGTGTTTCTCTTTTTTAACTCTTTGTATATTGTTGAATATGATTCTGGAGATTTAGCCTGTATTTTTACTTGATCAGTTTTTAATATTTTAATTTCAAAATCTCCTACAGCTACTTCATGTAGCATTTTAGTCAATGGTTGAATGTTATTGACTCTATCAACAAAGATTGGTGGTGGTCTGCTAGGCCTAGTACCTCAGTTGTAACTGGGTCATTGTTGAGTGCAGAAAAACTGTTTGAAGTTGGTGTTGGGGCAGCAAGCCAGTAGTTCAGTTTTGTTTGCTTCTGTGACCGTATAAGTGCTTCAGGGCTACTCCTTAGCCTTTTCTTGTTGCGAATTTCGGTCCATTCTTCGTTTTGCTCTATGTCACTACTATTTTCATCGGTTGTAGAGATTCCTGCGCTTGTGATCCTATCTGTTGGATGACTATTAAAAGAGTTTGATCTTCGACGATTTGTAAACATGCTTCTATGAAAAACTTGCTGAGATAGTATTTTATGATTTGTAATTTGGTTGTTCTTGCTTTGTTCATTTAATCGAAATTTGCCCCCCCCCCCAGATTCGGTGGGGCAGCCTGGACTCAGCCGCTGTGAGCAACTTTGTGCAGGGAGGGATTCTCCACTTTCGGTGGTACCCTCCTAGGGTAGTTCTGTATTTGATTTCGACATTCATAAATTTTGCTGATTACAGCTTTTGCTTTTCTGTAGGGGTTGGTTCCCTTAGGCCACATCTGAAGAGACTTAAGGCATGACCATGCCTGGTGTTTAGAGTTACAATGGGTGTTTTGCTATTAAGATTTTCGCGGTGATGTTCTAGGAGATCTGTTGAGTGTCAGATTAGTAACTCATATTATTCCACTGATTTAGAGGAGATTTAGTTCCTCTGGGCTAGTGGCCCTGGTGCCAGGTTAATTGCCCGCCGCCTGGTGCTCGGCGTTGTTACTCATTTAGCACCACCCAGGGGACACGTGTAGGGTGGGCCTAGGTAAGGTGGGAAGACCTACGGACGCGAGCAACTTTGTCCCCCAAAGAGCGAAGAAATGGAAATATAAATTTAAAATAAATATTTCATCTCTTCGAGTGGGGATCGAACCCACAACCCGTCGATTTTACAGTCACACTTCGTGCCACTGCGCCACGACTGGCCTCAATTTTAAAAGATACTGAATAAAAATATATTAAGCTATATAGTATACAAGTTAAATGTATTAACAGTTTACCATTAAATTTGGTGTAGGAGTATGTTGTTTATTTTGTAAACTATGGTGGTAATAACTCTTAAATTTTATTTTATTTGTTTATACTTGAATGAAATAAAGCATGATATTGGTACATACATTTGAAATAATATTGTTATATTGATATATATTTAAAAATTAATTAGCTAAAGGTTAATAATACCATGTTATGTTAAAATAAACATACCAATATTTTTATTATGTTAAAATTTTCCACAAACACTTTTAATACTATATACATTTTAAAACAGGTGAAGCAAAGGAATGGATCCCAGATTTAGTGAAGCGGGCTCAAGCACTAAAAGTGAATGCGGGCCACGTTCCCGGGACTGATGTTGGTCCGGTCATATCTGCTAGAGCCAAGGAACGCATTCATAGGTTGATTGAATCAGGTAAATTGAAAAAAGCAAGAAATTTATAAGTAGTAATTCGTGTGAGATTTTTTTTACTTTTAGTTTTAAATGACTACTATTTTCTGCTTTTGGCTTCTAAATCCTATATATTTTACTAAGATTTTGGCCTTTCACAGTGAAATTCCTATTTAAAATTGTTATAAAAAAATTAATCACCAATTTTTTCATATAGTTCGTCGTTCGTCGTTCGTCGAAATATAAACTTAAGTAAATATTTCATCTTCTCGAGTGGGGATCGAACCCACAACCAGTCGGTTTTACAGTCACACTTTGTGCCCCTTCGCCAGGACTGGCCTCAATAATTTATAAGTAAATAATAAAATATTTTAATTAAAATACTAAATTAATCTTAAACAGGTGCCAAGGACGGCGCAAAAGTAGTTCTCGACGGCCGAGGCATCAAAGTACAAGGATTTGAAAAGGGCAACTTCGTTGGACCCACCATCATAACTGAGGTGAAACCTAACATGGAATGCTACAAAGAAGAAATCTTTGGCCCAGTATTGGTATGTCTGTTTGCAGACACACTGGATGAGGCCATTGAAATGATTAATTCAAACCCTTACGGAAATGGCACAGCAATATTTACAACTAACGGTGCCGCAGCTAGGAAGTTCTCGTCTGAAATAGATGTGGGACAAGTAGGAGTAAATGTGCCGATCCCAGTGCCTTTATCAATGTTTTCATTTACTGGAACAAGAGGAAGTTTCTTGGGAACCAATCATTTCTGTGGAAAACAAGGTATTGACTTCTATACTGAACTGAAAACGGTTGTATCTTTCTGGAGACAAAGTGATGTATCTCACACGAAAGCTTCAGTGTCCATGCCGACTCAGCAGTAAATTTTATTTTTTTCATATACATTGCCATATTATTGTATTTACTTATTAGCCGTTGTTAGATAGATATAAGCAAAAATGTTGTAGCATTTATTTTTTTATTCATCTTTTTTTTGTCTTCCAAATGCTGTGATTGGTAATCTGTTTTTACAGGGTTTTGTCTACATGTTGTTATAATGTTAATCAATAAATAAATATTTATATTTGTCAATAATTGTTTTATTTTTATTATACTTGCTTTATAATAATTCAGAATTACAATTATTAAAATACATATATAATATATATAACTGACTATCCTGCTAAGGATAAAGCGTGAAGCTAGTTTAGTTAAGTTTAGTTTTTTTTTTTTTTTATATATATATATATATATATATATATATATATATATATATATATATATATATATATATATATATATATATATATATATATATATACTGTTGATGGTGAATAATAAAAATCCATTCACGTTTAGCACTGAGTTTAATCAACATCAATTTAAATGTACGTATAGTGGTTATACAAATGGTAAAATCACAATTAAGTATATACAGGAAAGTCAACTACAAACATATATATAAAAGAACTTTGGAATAAAATACTAGATAAAACAAAGGAACGTATGGATAGTGCATCAAGTGGCATCGGTAAATGATAAATAAATAAATTGTAATATTGAAATACATAAATGACACATATTAATTAAACTGTAAATATAAATCATAGTACCCTACACATATTGACTCTGCATGTAAATGAGTATAACAGATTCTAAAAAGGAAAGCTAAATGTGAAGAATGATTCGAAGTAGAGAGTTATTTTTCGTTTGCAAAGTGTAGTACATAAATAAAGCATTAAAAATAATAAAGACTCAAACTCTGGCGGAACGTAGAGAACGGTGTGTTTTAACATTAGGTTTTCTCTATCTAACTACCGCGGAGAACTCAGGTCGGATTCGCCCACTGAGGCTTCAGTACCTATTTCAGGATTGTATGTCAACGGGAAGTACAACTTATAAAAGTTTACCAACTTAAGTTCGTTGGCATATGCACGTATTTTGTATGAAATGAAGTACAAATATAACTTTGTATTTTTTTCTGTGGAATACTTATAAACGTTCACTTTTTGGAATTTTTTCCTTTGTTTGTGTTGTATGTCCTCACTTCGTGCCACATTATTTCATACAAAATGCAACAAAATCAGTGCATAAATTCTCCGATCTCGTCATTGACTTAGATGCTTGATGTTTTTCTGTACTTCAAGGAACCGTAGAATTAAATATTTAGTAATAATTTCAGCTTGGAACCTCCACGCGATTTAGCTAATTTAATTGAATTTTTATAAAAAAATTAAAAAAATACATAGGTACCTTGAAAAAGCGCGTTTATTCCACCTTGTCGGCCGGCAACGCACCTGTAGCTCCTCTGGTGTTGCACGGGGTCGTGAGCGGCGGTAGTCACTTACTTGTTCTTTTCCATAAAAAAATAATAATAAAACCTAATGCCCATTAGATCATTTTCAAATTAAATATTAATATGAACATTTTAATAAATTTTTGGTTCCGAACGTTATACAGATATGTCAAATTTGATTTCATATTTTTATTGTCACATATATAAACAAAACACAAACAATACAAAATGTTAAGGGTATCTTAAAAAAGTATATACAACAACATGTATTTGGAGTGCGGCGTGTATGATTTAATATAACATAATAAAAAATAGTTACAACAAACAATTTTCGAGTGTTATGTAAACATTTCATTGTTTAATACATTCGAATGTTTTGATCGACGTGCATGACATCATAAACAAAAGGAATTTGAGTTTCCTGCGTCTCAAGTTACTTTGTCAGTTAAAATGATGGTCTCAACACGCGTCCAAGTGTGTAAGAATGTGATGATTGTAGTTTTTATTATGTTTTTAAATTATTGTAATTGCTTAACACCTCAGTGTAGAAATGAGAAAGGAGAACCGGTAGATTGGTAAGTTCTTTGTTGATTTCTTTTCGAAAGCTTATTTCAAAGTTCATAAGAACAAATTGAAAATATAAAAGATATGATAAATATGTTTTAAAAATATATGCATAAGTTATAATATAAGTTTTTATCTGCTGACTTTTTTTTTGAGTAAAAAAATGTTTTAACATAAATTGTTAATAGTCACTTAATTTTGTATAATGAGATGATGATTGATGTACAACATTATATTGTGTCAATCTAATGTACAAAAATATATAAAATATTTAATAATATTTACAAAATAATAATTTTACCAAATTCAAGAAATAGCTGATTTATGTGATATTTTTTGTAATGTATAATAAAAAATATTAACATACTACTATTTTAATATTACATAAACTGTGTACAATATGAAGGAATTAGTCATTATAAAATAACAAACAGTTGATAAAGAAAACTTGGTTTTCCTTGTTATTGAACTACTTGTCATAATGTATGTATAGGAGGAGAGATCTATTGTAACACAGTGTTTGATTGTAGAAAGAGTTGATGGTTGTGGGTTTGATCTCTATATGGGGGAGTGAATTATTTTTATTTCTCCATTCTGGTAGGAAATCTTTGGCAAGATGTTTAAATTTGGACACAAAGAAAAAAATGGAGTGTCCTGACACTAGTTTCTATCTGCTTACCATGCCAAATGTGTGCCAAATTAATGTATGAAAATAATGATGAAAAATAAATGTTTAAATTCAGTTTTAAAAGCTTCACTTTTATTATACCTCTATTAACTTTCTTTAGGTTCTATGTCTACAAGTTACCAAGGGAAAAAAATCATTTGAATCCACTTATAAGAAAAGGAGTTGCATACATGTATCTAACACCTTCTAAGTTAAGGAGTGGCTGGATAATGTCGGATCTTTCAATAAGTGATCCTCGGTCTATGGTTGGCAGAACATTATCTCCACTGTATCAGGTAAGGTATTTTAGTTTTCTACATAAATATTATGTAATAAATTTTTAATGTTATTACAGTTTGTTATAAATTAATAATGCACACTTATTTGCAGGATAAAAACATAATATCTCTAGTATACAATGACCAGCCCCCTGCCACAGAACATCAACCTGACATATTGCAGTCAGTTGCTGAAATGTATTCAAAAAGTAAAAGAGGTACTACTCTCCTATAGTATTGTAGACTATGCAATGATGTTACCTACTGTTAATCATAATAAACTATTGGGCTTGTTTATATTCTTTTTAGTTTGATGCAGTCGGGGTTTTTGTTTTTACAAATATTTTTTTTATTGTGCATATTGTTTCTATTTAGTTTGTATATAATTTGTGTAAATTTTATGTGCAATAAAGTATATTGAATTATACACATATACCAGAGTAGGTAGAGAAACCTGCAAACTAGTGTTAAGATACTCTGTTCGCTACTTTTTGAATTCTTGAGGATTTGCATATTTAGTGGAGTGATCCAATGCCATGTTTTTCTTTCATTACGGAAATGAGGAAATGAAAATATTATTATTTTATTCACCGAAGTCGGAATCGAACCCGCGACTGTCTTTGCGACACAACAGCCTCTATTAAATGTGTGAATTATTTGATAAGAATAATATTTCAATAAATAGATGTAATATACTGCTTCTGTGTCCTTACGAGGTGTGTGTGTATATTTACAAAATAAAGCCACGGAGGCTGACAACCAGTTACTGTTCTTCTGTTGTTGTAGAATTTGACATTTCGAACATCTCACTCTAAGGCAGTATATCTAAACTTGAATAATCGACATTGGATAGGTAACTATTTAGTTAAAAGCTCAGTTAAAGGCTCAGTCCCAATAACATTATCTTTGCATTTTTAATGTTTCCATATCTTTTAAATTTTAAGATAACAATACTCTTTCTTTAAGGTCAAACGAAACAATCGGGTGTCAAAAAGTTTAAGAAATTTAAACTAGGTGACAAGTATTATGATGACTATGATTTGGCTGAAATGTGTAAAATGCATTCAAAGTTTATGAAGAATAGAGTAGAGAATGGCCACACCAAAGGAGTGATTTTGGGTGATAAATTCACTTCACTATGGCTTGTACATTCTGTTCCAAGATTTCCACCAGTGCCTGATGGTATATATATATATATATTTTTACTTCTAGCTTTTTTTGTTAGGCCTGGCCTTTGAGCCTATTAATCAGTAACTAATATTAAATTACCTTTCTTTTTCTTACTAAACAATGATTTAAATAAAATATACTTTAATATATTTAAGGTAGAAAGTTAATTCTAAATTTCCTTAAACCAGAAAACATTCCTATTAATATGTTATATTTTATTTTTATTTTCATTACACTGTTATTGTGCAATACCATAGTGTTTGGACGTAGATATGAGGTCCATATATGTGTGTGTGAATGTGAGATCACATATGTGGATTTGAGAGAGAGATATGTAATATAGAATATACAGGGTGGAAGTGTAAGCACCACATGAAATGAAACCACAGTTTTAACTACTCCATAGAAGCCTACTATAAATCAGAAAAAAATAAATTCCCAAAAATGAAAAAGTATTTTTTTCAAACAAAATAAATAATAAAATTGTCATTTTAAAATAAAACGCCATTTGGAAGGACGACTCACGCACACATAAACCTATCAAAGGAACACCGCCGTACACGGTACATTCCGAAATCGAGTCGTATGTATTGGCGATAAAGTTGAAAGTTGTTTAACCTTTAGCAATATTTTTGTAGTAGTAAGTGTTTATGTTATTGGGATCTATACGTAATCGCGTCACACGAAATACAGGTATGGATAAAAATCGTGAAATGAAAAAAAAATCCTACGTCCAAACTGTTGAGGCATCTTGATTGATTTCTTTAGATATAGGTTTGGAATATTTTACCCTATATGCTGTTTCCGTAAATGGAGCGCTGCCTCTTCCACCCTGTATTCTATAATATATATATTCTTGTAATTTTTATATAATAATTTATTTTTCCAGGTAACGGCCTTAATATGAGTTCATATAGTTATCCGGCTACTGGTATGAAGTATGGGCAAACATTTCTATGTGTGTCAGTCCAAACATCAACTTTAAATCAAATTGGGACCCAACTTAAGTATAACGAACCATTACTCGTTTATCATAACATTCCCCAGGAGTTTGATAGTGAGCTACCTAACTTAGTTGATGTGATACGCAATAGAACTATCGATGCTGCGCCTTGGTGAGTTGTCTTTTCTATTTTTAAAAATAAAAAAAAATAAATCAGCTTCACGCTGTATTCCGCACACAGCAGGGTAGGCAGAGGGAACCTAGTGTTAACACTCCTGTTCCCCACTTTCTGCCGAATTCTGGGGGCATTGCGTGTTGAGTGGCAGAACTCAACGCCGCGCTTAACCTCGACACCAGAGCGAAGTAATGGAAATATAAATTTAAGTAAATATTTCATCTCCTCGAGTGGGGATCGAACCCACAACCAGTCGGTTTTACAGTCACACCTTGTGCCGCTGCGCCACGACCGGCCTTTTTTGGTTTTCTTATTATACTATAATAACAATTAGACAACTTGTTGTGCGATTGTAAACGAGGTAAAGCGCGACGTTGAACTCCGCATCTCAACACATAATGTCTCCAGAATTTGGCGAAAAGTAGGGAAACGCAGTGACTTAACATCAGGTTCCCATGTGTCGTCTGTCTACTCTGCTATGACTCTGTATGAGGGTACAGCGTAAAGCTAAAAAAAATATTTTGATGATAATGAAATGAAGAAGAAGCTATATATACTAAATCTTAAATAAAAAAAATATCATTTGTTTACACTTTACACATAATTTGCTCCTTTATAAAGTAAAAGCAAAACTGTGACTTGTGTTACTGCATTCGATGATGATCTAAACTGAACGGGACGTTTGTGCGCTAAGTGTAAATGTAGTCAAGAGGATGTTTTTATAATTGCAGATAGATTTTTTAGACAACGTACAAAAGCTTAAATTGTGCATTTTCTATATAAAAATGTAACTTTCTTTCATGAATAACACTAAAAATGTTAAAAATAGCAGTTTTTTTCGGTCTCACTTGTGCAGCGTAATAAATTCTTTTTTTTTTTACATTTTTATTCCACACTTAGGAAAGAAAAATACTTATTAACAAAACATATAAAAAAGTGAACATTACAGGATTTGAACCCGCGCCACTTTGGAAACCGTTCAACCGCTCTGACAAACTAAGCCATACGTTCTCATCGAACTACGTCGATATTCTTATACGCTTATTACAACTAACTAACATAAATATGTTGTTAGAATAAATTCTCTTAATCTATGAAAAAATTGGAATGTGATAAATTGTTATTGTGATTTTGCTTTTAAAAATGCCAGCATAACAATTTCATTCAAAGTTTGTTTTATTTTTATTTATTTAAATTTGATTATTTATATAAATCATATATTTGTTTGCATAACAGATTTGGCATTTTTATTCAGTACAGATTTGTGAGTCAAATTTATTATATTCGTCAAATTTATTGAGGCCAGTCGTGGCGCAGTGGCACGAAGTGTGACTGTAAAACCGACTGGTTGTGGGTTCGATCGCCACTCGAGGAGATGAAATATTTACTTAAATTTATATTTCCATTTCTTCGCTTTGGTGTCGAGGTTAAGCGCGGCGTTGAGTTCTACCACTCAACACGCAAAGCCTCCAGAATTCGGCATAAAGTGGGGTACGGAGTGTCTTAACACTAGGTTCCCTCTGCCTACCCTGCTGTGTGCTGGATACAGCGTGAAGCTGATTTAATTTGATTTAATTTAATTTATTATGTTAATCTATTTCCAGGTATCACATAGAAGGTTTCGAAACTTTAGTAGGCAGAAAGTTTCTGTCGTTCGCGAAGAGTGCAATGTTCAACGACGACTTGTACAGTGGACTGGTAGCCGAAGTGTTACAATCTGATCTTCTCGTAGAATCTTGGACGAACGGCCCTGGAACCTTGGATTCGGAATGTACTAGAAACTTCCAGTAAGTATAAATCCATGATGCTATGTTTTATTTTATTACGAGAAAACTATTTAAGTTGTTTATTTTTTTATTACTTAAAATTGTTGGAATATTGTATGTATATGTTATATGGTGTATTTGAGATATGTAATGTATGTAATGTTTAAAGTTCCTTATGATAACAAAAAATGCCGTTGGATTTCGTCACTCAATACGCAATATCTTTCGGTATATGTATCGAAATAGGAGTGTATATAAATTTATTTTAAGGTTCCTTTTTCTACTAAAAAAAAAAAATAGCTTCACGATGTATCCCACACACAGCAGGGTAGGCAGAGGGAACCTAGTGTTAAGACACTCCGTTCCCCACTTTCTGCCGAATTTGCCTTTTTCTACTATGATGTTAAAAACAATGCTTTTTTTTATTTCCACACAAATTGTGAAATGTGTAAATATTTAGTCAGATCAACGGAGAGAATTTAGTATTGAGACACTCTTTTTATTTATTTTTTCTAATTTTAAGATAATTTGCGTTCAACGGAACCCAACTTTGCGCTGACTTTTTTTTTAGCTTCACGCAGTATCCCGCTTATAGCATTATTAGCAGGGTAGGCAGAGGGAATATAATGTTAAGATAATCCATTCCCTATGCACCAACCAACTTTACCGATATTACATACCGAGTAGCTGAACTCTAGCGCTTTTTCTTCTTACCAAAGCAAGGAAATGGAAATAACTTGTTTCTCCGACTGAGAATCGAACCCACAATAATAACAATTATAACCTAATACTGTTTTCTACTATTATATTTTTGTAAATGTTGTCCAGGGTCCGCAACATAGAACGTCTAAAGTTCCCCATAGCGAAGATGTCGTTCACATCGCACAACGACCACTCGAAGTGGACGGTCGCCGTCGCGCACAAGATGCACAACAGTCAAGACACCAAAGTGGCTGATTATTGGGTCTGTGTGGGAGATATTAATAGAGCGGTGAGTTTTTACATTTTAAATTTTTGCTTGTATGCTTAAGATGAAGTATGATTATAATTATTTTGATATTGCCTGTAGAAATATTAAGTATAGCAAGTAAAAATCATTTGTAAAATGTCTTATTGTATTGTAAACTTTACTTTACATGAAATGTAAATTCGAAATTATTATATTATGCGGAGTTACGTGCTCAGGTGGTTTGGGCATGTCGAACGAGTGAGTGATGAAAGAAAGGCAAAAAAGATGTATGATGGAAAAATGGGCGGTAAGAGAGGTAGGGGGAGACCTCGGTTGACCTTCGAAAACACAGTATCAAGAATACTGGAGCAAGGTCACGTAAAAAGCATGAAGGCATGTATGAAGAGACGAGGCGAAAGAGGTATCTAGAGACGGTAGCGTTTGGCGTTCCGTTCTCTCTGACTCCCCCGCTAGGGATACTAGGGGCACAAATACCTATGCGGATTGTTGCCATTGAAAATATCATTCGATAAAAACTTTGAAACAAATGGTACAAAGTGTGACTGTAAAATTGACTGGTTGTGGGTTGTATCCCCACTCGAGGAAATTATATATTTATTTACATTTATATTTTTATTTCTTCGTTCTGGTGTCGAGGCAAAGCGTAGCCTCCAGAACTCGGCGGAAAGTGGGGAACAGAGTGTCTTAACACTAGGTTCCCTCTGCCTACCCTGCTGTGTGCGGGATACAGCGTGAAGCTGATTTATTTAAACTGTGATTTTATAATGTTTATGACTGAAATCGAATATGTTTCAGCTACCACAAGAGTCACGAGGTGGTGGGACAGTATGCACTTCAGGACCAATACTGTGGGGTAATTTTGCCCACCTCATAGAATCTGTCCAGCCTTGTAATTAGAATTAAGTCAAATATCATATCATAAAAACCTGTGATAATAAATAATTATATAAGAATATTTTTATATATTAAGTGGATGTTTTGTATTTTATGTTTATTCATTTATATGGCAAATTGACTTTGGTTAGTTACGATCAAGATTAACTATGCAAAGTTTCTTTATCATCCTTATATAAATCCAAAGTCAAAAATAAAAATTAAATGATTTATCAATTAAATTCTTTATTTTGCATTTAATATTTATATGGTATTTATTTTATATACTTTTATATGTACTTCTAATAATTGTATAATATATTATATGATTTTTTATAAATTAAAATAAAAATAGTATTAAAAAAGTATTATTTTTAATGATATTTTATTTTTCTTTCTTTCTCTGTGCTATTAATGCATACATATAAACTAAGGAGATGATGGTGTTGATGGTGAGGAAGATATTTAAGATTTCCTCTCCTCTGTCATCACCTAAATTATAGCAGTTAAAATGAAAGAATTTTCACGAAATAAAACAACATTAGTACAATACATTTTTATTGTAAAACGAACATTATTTACACGAGTGTTTATGTTTTGTAAACTCAAATAATTAAAACAACTAACAAGTCTATCTACGATAAGTTTGAAACCTTTACATATAATGGTTTCACTGGACTAACAAAAGAAAATTCCATCACTAAACGTAGAGACCTGGCACTATGAATTTTATTTTACAATTTTATTTGCCACATTCCATAATTAAATACATATATTTTTCTATATTTTATAAGTTTAAGGTACTCTTAATGATTTATTTTAGTTTGATTATCTGTCAAATGTTATCTGTGGTTTATGAAAACATTATATTAATTATTATAATTATTCTGTATTAACGTTTCACTTACTTTATTTAGCGGCAAATTTCAAATGCCATATTAAAAATCTAGTAATATTAATAAAATAATTTTTGTAATGTACGCCATTATCGCAATGTCGTGTCTACAGATTTTGAGTTTGTCTTAAGTTTTTGTTTTAACTGTTGGCGTAATACATCTACTATCCCAAGCCATCGACGAAAAGGATTAGTAGGTCGTTTATTAAAAAAATATAAACATTTAAAGTATCATATAAAGTGAAAAGTTTAAATAAAAAATTGTTAGCGTGATTTTATAATTTTATATGTGAAGATTCTTTGGAGTATAAATAGAATATAGCAGCGGCAGTAACAGTTAAAGCCATACGTTTCACCGATAAAGTTAAATTACAAATAGATAGTTACTTATTAATTAAGTCGATTACACGAATATAAAAACCAATGACATATTTCTAGAATAAAAATATTTATTTACAAGATTATGAATAAGAATGACTTGAGAATTTAATTGATTTGATAGTTTGTATGTCCCGATTTAATGGGTAACTCTTAGAGAGGGCATTCTGGTGAACCATGATTCCTGTTTTATTTTCAAATAGTAGGAATCTCTTGGTGAAGGTGATGTGAGGGCTTCCTCTAAGACTTTCAAAGCACTGGTCGGGAGGACCTTTGCGCTGTATTCCGCTGCTTCTCCCGGCATGGTCACCGCGCAGGTCGCTGTGGACGAGCTTACATCTGAGCTTGGGGTCTCTGGCCGACTGGAAATTATTATGAATTATTATAATTATTATTAATTATTAAAGTATTTTATTTTTATCAATATACTACTTAAATGGATGAGCAAATTGAATAAAATGCTTTGTGAATCTTTTCATTATACTACCTACTAGCCTACCTATGTTATTTTCAATGTTACCTATCATTCTGTAAATTTTCTTGATCAGATCCCGAATGTCCAAAATAAACTATAAAATAAAATTAAATTAAAAACAAAAAAAAATACTATAGATATACTAATACCTTGAGGGCTGGCTAATCGGAGTTAGTTGGACGGGAGGAGCATATATCTCAGCAGCAGATAAATCGGGGGCGTGTAAAAGTACAACGTTCAATCTCCGCGCGCGTAGTGATGTTCGTAAAGCTCTGGCCGCCCCCCAGGTGCCCCACCTGACGGCCGCCGCACCAGCGCTGCCCTCACTCAGGTCCCCATCTAGACGGGACAGGCTTTCGCATGCTGTGTCTGATGTTAATCCTGTAATAAAATATGATATTATATTTAAAAGATAAGAAGAATATTTTTTGTGTGGTTCAAATATTGACCAATTATTATTGATTACTATTAACTAGTACTAAGGTACTATCTAAATTGTTCTTAAGATTGCTGTGAATGTGATGTGCTAACGAAGAGTCCTTAAAATCATCATAAAGAATATAGGTAACTTACCGATATAAAACAGTCGTCCAGCATAAGGATGGTCAGATGCAGCTGCCGCCAGCAACGGTGAGAAGGTCCTAGCGACTCTCAGAGCACCGAGGACATTGCTTCGTAGAGCGCTCTCCCAGCACGCTGCGCCGCCGCGCCCACTGCTGCCCGCCGTGTTAATAACTGCCCATACTCCTGTGTAATTATATAACAATTAAAAACAGTCATACTTTGGTGCTTATATGAAAATTGTGTAAAGTACGGTCAAAGAGTCGTGGCCCTTTAAGTTGCATTTTCTGAACTTTTGCGTATTGTTTATTTAGATATATAATAATCATAAGTAAGAAAAAATCTTCAATTAAAGGTCATGGTCAGTCATGGTAGCCACGACTATTCGACCTCACTGTAGGTGAAATTTGAGATAAAACGATTAAGGTAAACTTTACTTCAAACTATTACATTTTGAAGAGCTTTATTGTAGTATTATTGCACACTTTTTAAATTTAGGATATTTTGGTTTTTCTTTCACTTCTGAGACAATGTATTTTTTACTGAAGAGCCTTATATGTTAGAGTAGCTTTATCTTGTCACGTAATGACCTACGGGCTACGGTAGGTACTTGAAGTCCGAAACCCTATAGGCGATTACAACGTTACTACTGTCTGTATACAAAAGTATATCTTGGTTAAAATCCTTATATTATATACTTTATCTGTAATAAAAACTGATATAGAAATTTTAAAACTTTTAGTTTTATTTATTTTTGCGTCACTCTGTATCCCGCACATAGCGCCTAACACTGAGTTCCTCACTTTCCGCCGAACTCTGGAGGCATTACGTGTTGAACGGCGGAGCTCAACGCCGCGCATTGTTTCAACACCAGAGCAAAGAAATGAAAATATTATATAATGCATATTCTCGAGTGGAAATCGAATCCACAACGCTTACATCCACACTTTGTACACTGCGCTGTTTGTTTTTGATTTCAAATAAACTATCATATTAACAAAAGTGTCATCTATGAACAAATTACCTTACTAGTTAGTAAGATCTAACTTGCTGATAACTCTTATCGCTAGTTCTCTTTTGTTTGTAGTTAACTGCGAATTACATAACTGCTCTTACAGCCGACAGATGGCACTAAGATCCTATATTAGTCCTTTTGTCATTACTTACTTCAATATGAATATCTAATATGGTTACGAAATAATATATCTAATTTAAATTTTATAATACTATTAAAATGTTAAATAAATTGACTGGGAATGACCATGAACTATACGTAATTTTGAACCAATGGTAACAAGCACTGCTGGTGTAGTGGTATCATGCAAGATTCCCATTCTTGCGACCCGGGTTCGATTCCCGGGCAGTGCAGTTTATTTTGTGTGGAGTAACATTTTTTTTTAATTTAAAATGATATTATGGTCATAAAAGTCTTTATAACTTGAGCCTGTTGTTTCATAATTAAAATATTTTTAAGCTTTTGTAACATCTTGAAGCAAGCGATGCAATTTAAATATACAATCTACATATATAATTTAAGTCTAATTAGTTTATTAGTTAAATAAATGTGTCCTAGTTATTATGAGGCCAGTCGTGGCGCAGGGGCACAAAGTGTGACTGTAAAACCGATCTGGTTGTGGGTTCGATCCCCACTCGAGGAGATGAAATATTTACTTAAATTTATATCGTGGGGAACGGAATGTCTTAACATTAGGTTCCCTCTGCCTATCCTATATGTGCGTGATACAGCCTAAAGCTGATTAGTTATTATATCCTTAAACTATTATAGTAATATAATAGATGGGGCTGGACTAAGTCGTATACTATAATACAAATTATAGTATAAAATACCAGTTTTAGAGATGTGGTCCATCGTGTCCACAACGATGGATCTCCATTTCCTAGAGACAAAAAACAATTAATCATAACGAAAATTTAAACTACCATGTTCTCCTGCAGGTAAGTGTTGGGCAGTCGCTCTCGCCGCCTCCTCCAATAAATCCTCCCTCGCTACGTCCAGCTCCAAGGTCGCTAGTCTTGGAGGTGGCTGGTCTTCAGGGGTGGACGCGACGTGGGCTTGCAGCCATGATTCAGCTAACCGAGCACCAAGTCCCCCTTGCCGACATCCTGCTATTACTCGCCAACCCTTGCCGCTTAGGTACGTTGCTATCTGTTGAATGATTAATAATTAATAAGAAAAATACAGTATATTATGAAAATTATGTGTTTTTACAGCTCTACGCAGTATTATATGAGGCATATAGTAGAGTAGGCAGAGGGATCATAGTTTTAAGACACTACGTTCCCAGCTTTTCGCCGAATTTTTGAGCCATTGCGTGTTGAGACGCGGAACTCAACGCCGAGCTTTGTCTTGTTACCAAAGCTAAAAAATAAAAATATAAAATATATCACTTCCTCGACTAGAAATCGAGTCCACAACCTGTCGCGATTACAGTCGCACACTTGTACCCCTGCTCAATCACTGGTACACATTGATAAAAATGCTTACTTAAATAGTTTTTTTAAACAGTACAGTACAGTACAGCATCTTTCACGTACAGAGAGCGATCACTTCCATTTCTAATATAAAGAAGAGAGCAAAACACATAAACTAAACCACTCTTTCTCAAACTCTCTCTCTCTTTTTTTTTTTTTTTTTAAACAACATAAACAACAAAACATTAAAATCCATGTTAAACAGCTCAAACAAACGAACATTATCACTACCCAGGCTTTAGCACAGGTTCAGCGATAGCACAGCACAGTGCCACTGGTAAAATGATTTACACACTGCCGCCGCCGAGGTGCTTCCAATAAATCTAATCGTGTTCAATCCCCGGTGGCATTGTTGTCGCTATAAATCCTTCTTTGTTTAAACTAGCTATATACAACACTAATAAGCATTAATTTTCTGATATGATGTATGTGTTTTAGTGATTTTAATTTATTGTTAAATATATATGTTTGTATTTATTCACTAAATAAAATAAATATATTCGTAGAATTTTTTTTCATTTTTCACGATCCCACATGTAATCTGTAAGGTAGGCAGAGGTAGTAGGCTAGTGCAATGACACTCCGCTCCCCAATTTCCACTGCATTCTGATGATATTTCAATAATTAAAATAATTCAGTAAATATGTATTATAATACAGATTTTTCAAAGGAATACAAGTACAGTAAGTTTCTGACAAAAAATCATATATACTACAAGTATATTAGATTTTCGTGATACATACCCATGTACTTAATTGTGATTTATATCGCATCTTTAAATAAATTAAATATTAGACATAACTCAAAATTCCACAGATTTCCAAAAACTAATAACAAAAGACTAATCTTAATGTTGTAAGATTTTTCACAAGTGATAATATATTTTTGAGTTAGGCCACTTTCTAAATACAATTTATCAATACATACCTGTAGTCCAAGAGCGGAGTCCACGGAAGTGACAAGAACAGTTTTCGCACTGTCAACAGGTGAGACCTCAGCCACTCTGACCTTACGCAGTAAGTAGAGTAGCAACGCGCCGACTATGGAGCACAACGCCGCCAGCTGCAGCCCCAGGGACAACCACGTGAGAGGGTCCATTTTAAAACGAGTACATTATATCAATTATCTGAAAAAGAAAATGATATGATTAAGGAATTTGTAATTTTATTTTATATTTTTAAGTAAACGCTGTATCTCGCAAATAGCAGGGTAGGCAGAAGTACGCTTGTGTCAAGGCTTTGCCTTTATAGGTGGAGATCCCGTCGTTTAAAACTGTAGGGATTAGATTTTCTAATGAAACTTATATTTAAGAATGATACATGATAGTAGAATAGATTACACTAGGGTTGCCCAAAAAAATCCTGCCGCAATCACCTTTAATTAATGTTT
>DWQW01004545.1:0-19592 GCA_018249695.1 Heliconius erato demophoon | reverse complement strand
GAAGACCCTCAAGTATCTCTGTATGAGTATTTTATTACAATTGAATTAGCGGTTTGGCCCTGATTGCGGCACAGACAGACAGACAGACAGACAGACAGAGTTACTTTCGAATTTATAATATAGGTATAGATATCATGTAAGCTGTCACTAAGATATATATTTATTTTGTACCGTTTACTTGATCCCACGCTTGTTTCCAAGTGTAGTGATGAATAAAAGGCTCACTTGTTCTCATATGCATATTATGTTAATATTATTTCGTTCGGATAATGCTTTATAAATCACATTTTAATTCGAATGAAGAAAAGTTAACTTGTTTGTTTGTGTATATTATAGGATTTAGAGTTTTATTTTTTATGGAACAAGACCTTCTCATAGATGTTAGAGATTTGTTTTTAGTATTGGTTTTGTTATATTTCGCTTTCGTTAGAGTTGTCCACACCTCTGGGTGGGCCCGACCGCCCGCTAACAACTAAATTTAAAATCTAAGCATATTGCGTGGTCTCTAAGCATATATTAATCGATAATTGTTTCAACGCTGTTATTTAATAAAACTGCGTGATGGACCCTGATTTAACAAGCTAACACGCAATATTTAGGAATCGAACATCTGTCATTCGCTGTCAAAATGCAAAATTATCTATTTTTTATAAGAAAATTTACCTAATTAAAAATATATTAATCGATATCTATTAAGTACTAGCGTAATGTTTGAAATGTGATAGAAACAAAGAACTTTCAACTTTTTCTTTTCTTTTTCTGTTATTAATTTGCGATAAGATGTGGCCCGTCGTGGCACACGGGGTACAAGCGTATGACTAACACGCTGGTACCGGTAAGCACGACTGGTTGTGGGTTCGATTGCCACTCAAAGAAATGAAAGTCTTTCTGTTATTTGTTTATTACAGCTTCTTTAACATTTTATTAATAAAATGAATGCGTAACTAAGAATTCCTAATACAAAGCAAACCGTATTACAATACAAATTTTATAGAAAAAAATATTAGCGGACGCCAAAAAGTTATAAAATAAAAAGAATATCATATAATTATGCTCAAAATGTCATATCATCAAATTTATTATATTGCCAATCGAGAAAGTACACGTCGTACACGCTCATGTTTATCCAATCGCTAGGACTTTACGACCGCTGTTAAGCTATTGTAATCGAACATACTTTTGCTGCCGACCGTATAATTTCACAAAGGACTATAAGCTACAATAAATATTTATAGAGGCACTCGCTTACCATCCTGAGCAAATTGCCAAGTAATCAAGTCAATGTTTCTCACAACAACATTTATACATCGATCGCTGAAGCGCCGACTTACAAAGTATGGCGTTTAAAGCAATACCCGTGACGTATAAATACCCAATCAAGAGAAAAATAAAAATAAATTATTTTATTGTTACACTCTGTACCATCATAAACTTTTAGGAACGGTAGCTTCGAGCTCCTTTAGTTCTGAATGAGTAGGCATCCCATACATAATACATAAAATAATAAATACAATTAAGAAACAGTATTTAATTTTTGAACCGTATAAATAAGAGGGATAGTTGTATATGTATGTCGAGGCTCAGCGATTCGTGTTTCAGATAAAAATGTGAGGCCCTCGAGGCATTTATTGGACAATTAAAGACCATAAATTGTTATACAGTAAAGAGAGTTAACAATTGTACTTTCATATATATATTTTTATTTTTTTCAGTTTCATGCTGTATCCCGCAGATAGCAGGGTAGGCAGAGGGAGCCTGGTATTAAAACAATCCGTTCGCCACTTTCCGTCGAATTCCGGAAGCATTACGTGTTGAGTGGCGGAACTCAACGCCGCGTTTTGAAATTATAAAATATTTCATTTCCTCGAGCGGGATTCAATCTCACAACCTTGTGCGTTTACAGTCATACGCTTGTGCCCCTGCACCACGACTGGCCTTAATAATAATTAAAATATGTTTAATTATAAAATAAAATAAAAATTAATAGACACTACATAAATAACAACGCACGTTTAGACGTACTGTACTTATGCCTATATTTTTTGTGTTGTTCAATACAGGATAACTAACAAGCTCATTGTTGACTGTCACTGCGGAGAGTTGATGTTGAATTTGCATAAAATGTAAGAGTTGAAAATCGATCTTTTCAGATTTTAATATAACATGTAATATCTAACATAGATCGTGCGAGCTTTGATTATTCATACAAGACAATCTGAAAGTTCTCACGAGGGGTAATGGATCGACGGCAAGTGCCGCGAGATCTCATCTCGCGATCACCTCGTCCTGCGCCGTGGTGCGCACACGGCAATGTGACAAGGAAGATGGTTAATTTAAACGGAGGTAATCAATAAACACTGTTATCGCCGCCATCGGACAGTGAGGCATTACGAGATTTTAGCATATTTTTGTGCATGTAAGAAAGGTATTGGTATTTTTTTTTCAGTTTTAAGTATCTCGTTTATAGCAAGGGAATCTAGTGGTAAGACACTCCGTTTTCTGCTGACTTTTCGACGCATTGCACGTTGAGTGGCTGAACTCAATGCTGCAATTTGGCCTTGGCAATGATTGCCAAGGCCAAATTGCCAAATTGCCAAATTGCGAAATGGCCAAATTAATAAATAGTAATTCATTTCTCTCGAGTGGAGATCGAACCTACAACCAGTCGCTTTTACAGTCATACTTTGCAATTATAATTGTTTAACTTGAGAAAAGCTTAGGTTTTTACTTAAATCTCAGATATTTTTAGAAGATAACGTAAGGAAAGGTTATTTATTAATAAAATCTTTTATATATTATAAATGATATTTTATTCTCAGTTGCAATTCTTGAATATGTACATTAGCATTTTGTGTACTACTACTATGTACTTTATTAATATCATTAATTTAATCCTATAAAATAGTGCGATAAACATATACTGCCAACAGTATATGTCTATTGCACTTTAAACACCGAGTGATATTAAGAAAAGTGAGAGAAGTGTCTGTCCGAAATATACCTAGCGCTGTGTGTTAGAGTGAGAAAAGAGAAGCCTGCCTGCCGCTGCCATATGCGTGAGTGAAAAGGAAGGCAGACAGACTGGCGCCGTAACGACGCGTTACGTAACGGAACGGTTTTACTCTCCCATATGAAGTAATTTTAAAAATCTCTATTACTAACTAAACGAAAAATTTTAATAACATTAGCCTTTAAAAAATCTAATTGGTTTATATCTACATATTTAATGAATTCAGACAGTAGCTTATTTAAACATTGTCTTTGTATCTTTAAATGATCATAAGAATTAAATACTATATAATTCCTACATTCATATTATGTCTAATGTATTTTTTGTAAATGCATCTGCATATATATAATAGATATTTGCATTTTAAAGAAATACCACGCCACTCAACACGCAATGCCTCCAGAATTCGGCAGAAAGTGGGGAACAAAGTGTCTTAACACTAGGTTCCCTCTGCCTACCCTGCTGTGTGCGGGATACAGCGTGAAGCTGATTTATTTTATTTATTTAAAAAATATATAAAACGAATTACAACTTAAAAGAAGCCATTAAAATCAAACACGTAATAAAAACCATTGCTGCTAACAACATCATCAGGGTAACGAGCATCACAAATCATACTTAAGTCGCGATATTGGATTCGAACCATACGAAATCAATAATTGCGCTGACACAAAGAGAACGGCTTAGTTATCCTTAGTTATGGTGGCAAATAATATTTTGACTAAATTTTTGACACCTGCAAACAGATTTGATGTGAAAGTATTATTATAAATTATGTTGATCAGGTAATATGTACAGATCATATCGTATATAAGTTATTAATCTTTTTTTTCTTAGATTTTGAGAAATACGTGGAGAGAATTTAATTAAAAATGTCTCACGTCACTATTGAGTCTTGAATCTTGAACTATTATGTAACCATGAACCAACTGAGTCAGAAAGAAGCTATTCCAGTGTGAAATTAGATTTTTTTTTCTGTATACAAATATGGATTGTTGTGCTTGTTTGGCTTTTAAAAGTAGAAAATATTTTTATTTCATACTTAAAAGAAATTAAACTTATTTTTATATATTTTTTTAATGAACGAGTAAGTACAAATTTTCTATTTTGAAATGTTTTTTAATTTGCTTAATTCTACCGTTTTATATTGAAACAATATTTTAAATCTCAGGTATATTAAAAATCTAAATTAATCAAATTTGTTACGTAACATAAATCGAAGCCGAAAACTCATTATATAAAAATCGTTTTTACTGTCTTAATTTAGTGAAAAGACCGTCTCACGCAACGGCACTAAAAGTAGCGATCATCGTCAGATATATTATATTGGTTAAGTCAGTAATAAACTGAATGATTCATACTGGGCCAGTAACATTTCGTTTTAATTGAATCATTTTAAATTTATATACGTGCCAGAATCTAATTACGCTTTGAGCATTGTCAATTGATGTTTTTTTTTTTTTTATTTTAATATAGGTTATAACTCGTTATGAGTTATTAAAAAATGAAGACTTAGAACAACGATCGTTAGAATGCCGCTGCTGCTGAACGAGGAGTACTGTAGGAATTTTAACTGCGTTGTTTCTATAAGTTAGGAATGTACTTATAACTTCTAATTTGGAAATATACGAGTAGGATGATACCGTAGTATTGCTAGAAAAATGTGTCAAGCTAGGGTTGTCGTTACAAGTCCCGCTTAGATGAAATTGGTGTCTAGAATTATTCTGATTTAGTTTTTTTTTTCTATTTATTACCATTTAACAAATTAATACAAAATAATCATTATACATAACATCAAAAGATGTATTTTTATCTTTTTTTTTAGCTTTGCACGTCGCAAGTTCAACAAAGGGAACCTAATAATTAGACACTCCGTTCCCGTTCTGTTAAAATACTTCCGTTCCCCACTTTCTGCCAAATCCTAGTGGCATTGGATTTTGAGTGGCCGAATTCAACGTCGCGCTCCCCTCATTACCAGAGCGAAGAAATGAAAATATTAACTACTTCTAACCCACAACCTGTCACGTTTACAGTCGTACGCTTATGCCCTTGCGCCACGACCGGCCTCAACTAATAATAAATGCTTATACTTGGGCGGAAAACCGAGACCAAGGTGGTATTAGACGAAATTCTTTCATCCCACATGTACTAACACCAAAGAAAACCCAAAGATAAATCATAAAACAATATTATATAAAATATAAATCAAAAGAAAAATTTAATTAAATAATATCGATTTTTTATACCGAGTGCGTATGCGCATTCGATTAAATATTCATTTAACACTGACACTGACTACTTCCATTAACGTTGATTACGTAGAAGAGGGCCAGTTTAAGCAAACAATTCGCAGAGTCATTTAATAACTTAATAATACCGGTAAGTATTTAATCTGAGGCAATCGTGTTCATCCTATAATTTACTGCCTCAGCCGCCGCAAAGTATGTATATATTTTGTAAGGATATATTTACTGGTAACCACAATATAACTGTTATTCGCGTTTCATGTGAAATTTTGCACTAATTAATTCGTGTTCGATTTTAATGTAAGAATTTGAGTGTGTGCGTTTTTTTATTTTATTTGTCGTGGCGCAGGGGTACAAGCGTACGACTGTAAATGGGATTGGTTGTGGGTTTGGTTCTCGGTTGTGAAAATTATAATTGTCAATATTTCTATTTCCTCTGGTAACGAGGTAAAGCGCTTCGCTGTTTTTCGCAACTCAACACGCAATTCCAGAATATGGCAGAAAATGGGTTACAGAAGTGTCTTAATGGTAAGGAGTTTCTAAACGTTAAGTTCCCAGGTTCCCTCTACCTACTATGCATCCCGCACCTACGCGTATCTCACACGTAGGTGCAGGATACAGCGTGAAGCTAAAAAAAAAGTTTATTTGACATAATCTCATACATAAAAATATATATCACATAAGTTCTGCACTTATAGTCTGTAGCTGTCAGCTTGATGGAATATAGTGGTGAAATTACATTTGCGTTTCTCATATAAAAGTAGTAGGCACATTTGTCATGGACCAAACGAATGGTGAATACCTGAGGAGTAAACGAGAGGTGTTCCTCCAGACACCGACAGCATCAAAGAGCCGCGGAAACCCTCGAACACACGATCTCTGCACGCTTACTTACGCTCATCTCTCTTTAATTGATGTCGGTTTTTGAGTGCACCAATAAGCCGCCAGCGCACGTCGTTACCGCACCTCAGTTTAACTGCAATGTATGGAATTTGTATACAATAATTTAAACAGCCGCTCGACGTTTTAAGAATCCAACGATGTTTATTTTCGATGTAAGTAATTTATCGAGATTATAAAACATAATAATTTCTCTAATGGAGACTTTTGGATTGTGATTATGTTATGAATGTGATTTTTTTTTATATATTACATGAGCAAGTTATGCAAGAGACATGTTACAGGAGATTTTATTGGTTTCAAATTAATTGTGCTTAATTATTTGTAAATATGGTTGCTCAAATAATTTCCAATTCGAATAGCTCGAATTCGAAGTCAGTCGTGGCGCAAGGATCACAAGCCATTGACAAAGCGACAGGTTGTGAGTTCGATACACATTGGAGAAAATGAAATATTTCATATTTTAATGTCTTCACTCTGCCACTCAACACGCAATGCCTCCAGAATTTGCTGGAAAACGGGGCACCGAGTGTCTTAACACTCAGTTCCCTCTGCCTTCTCTGCCGTGTCCGGTATAAAAAAATAAATAGCTTTTTTGCAAACTCTGTTTTTATTAGTCGTTGGTATAAATCTTACATTGGTACAGCCGTCAGCGGATACAGGTGTATTTTGAAAACAATCAAGGCTTTTACTGGACTGAGCTAAAGTAAAAGTATTGTGTCTAAAGTCCACGTTCTTTAAATTGTAGCACTATGGTACTATATTTTGACTATAAATACAACACTTTTCAAAATTACTAACTTTCGTAACGTGCCTCAAAATCATCAAAAACATTTTATTTTTTATTATTGAACTGTATTTTTGATACTTTTTATAATTTTATAATATTCTTGAATATATAATCATATTTTTCTTTCCGAATAATTAAAAAGCGTAGCATTGTGTTAAAGACCGGAAAAATGTTTTGCCGTACTCTGTTATTACTAAGAGTACTACCCCTATCATCCTACATAATGTTAAAGCAAAATAAACATAAATTACTTAAACACACAAATAATAATATATACAAATATTTATACAAACATATCTAAATGAAATAAATGTGAAAAAAAAACGTACTAACTAACGAGCCTAATTGGACGTTTTCTTCACGCTTATCCAAAATTGACGTTTGCTAATTTCTTTAATCATATGCTATCTCAATGTTAGAAGGAGAATAATTGATATGGCAATCTGAATTTTATTTATCATTCAAAAGTGGTTTAAACACCGCCGGACGCAGGTGTACTGTAAACACGGATATTACACACCCCTCCTTATTTCCAAAACGTCAAAAAAGTTTTTCTTTTTTAAAGGAAATTCAATTTGTAGACGATGTTTCTGTTAAATCTTATTTACATAACAAATAATGATATACATACTTATTTATATGTATATTATAAAGCGAATGAAAATTAAATATATTTTAACAAAATTTCATAAATTGATCAAAAAGTTAATTAAGACTTTCTTAAGAAAAAATCAAAATGATAGTCCCTCAGTTATTATGGATAATAATATTATAGTTAAGTGATTTAATATTAAGAGGCATCCGAGATGGTAATTTGATACAAAAAATTTGTCCCTTTCGAAAACAATCTTAGATGAATAGAATCTAATCTGAAACTAATAGTATAATTCTTATGGAGTTTTAATTTGTTATATTTTTTGCGATTTGTCCTCTGTTAAAATCCATTCTGTTCTCATTTTCTTCAAAATTGATTCCTCTCCGCTCTCCAAATAAAATTATTTTCTTCTTTGATATTCTCCTTAAGATGTTGCCAATCCTGTCTGTAACCCCCTTCACATATGGTACAAATGCCGGTTTGAGTGTGAGAAGATGGCTCTTAGCTCTAAGTCTATTAATGACAATATTCAATTCACAAAAGAATTACACGCAAATAATTCTTTAGCTTTCCTTGATATTTTAGTAATAAGAAATCCCAATGGCATAATAGGCCACACAATATATAGGAACCCACTCTCTCCAATAGGGTATCTATTGGAATTGGAATAGTTTATCTACCGTTGGCAAATCTTTGTGTTAGAGAGCCCACCACCTCTGTGACGCTGAACACCTGAATGAGCTTCGCCAGGTGAAGAATGTCCTTCATCAGAACAAGCTGCCAGTTCTCCGCCAGCGTTGTCAGAAGACTAACAAGCCACCCACAGTAGGGAGACAGCCGGCACTTCTACCATATGTGAAAAGGGTTACAGACAAGATTGGCAACATCTTCAGAAGAGCTTCAGAAGAGCTTCCATAAAAACATATTCAAGCCTAACAAGAAAGTGAGCTAATTCTTGAGACCAGTAAAAAGTAATATTCCTTTACAAAGTGCAGGTGTATACAAACTAGATTGTGACTATGGCTTATGATACATCGGTCAATCAAAGAGAAGCATCGGTGTTAGTGTAAAAGAACACATCTCCAATATCAAGAATGGGCATGTATCAAAGTTAGCTGTGTGTGAGCATACTGTGGATAAACCCAGCCACTACATTAAGTTTGATAAACCCCAAATCCTCGCTAAGTAAAACAGATACATTCCTAGAATGATCCGCGAGGCTATTGAAATACAAAAATATCCTAATTTCAATAGAGGGGATGGCTGGAAACTTTCTACCACCTGGGACCCACTCATAAAATCATTGAAGTCTCAAACTCACCATACCAGAGGACAAGATACTCTACCCGTGACCACAGACTACTGCAAAGTGTACGAGACGTTAGGTTACCGAAAATGTATAATCCAAAATGTACGTGATTAATCCGGATAAAATAGTTTCACTTAAAATGTAAAATATTTTTCGAATGAAAAATAATTTCAGATTAGACGATGTAGCATGTAGCTTTATTTAAATTATAAAAAAAATAAATGAGATAATAAAATATTAAAAAAAATAAAAAAATTAAATTAGCTTCACGCTGTATCCCGCACACAGCAGAGTAGGCAGAGGGAACCTAGTGTTAAGACACTCCGTTCCCCACTTTCTGCCGAATTCTGGAGGCATTGCGTGTTGAGTGGCAGAACTCAACGCCGCGCTTAACCTCGACACCAGAGCGAAGAAATGGAAATATAAATTTAAGTCAATATTTCATCTCCTCGAGTGGGGTTCGAACCCACAACCGGTCGGTTTTGCAGTCACACCTCGTGCCGCTGCGCCACGACCGGCCTCATAAATCAATAAAATATTAATTAGCTGGTAAATCAATTTTCTTATCATTTTCTCATTATCATTAAGAAAATATAACATTTTAGTTCCCAGAATATATCAAAGAAATAAGACGGCAATAACACTTTGCCCTACAGACATATAAGATTGAAGACGTTCTGATTCACACTCGCCTCTAGCCCTAGTATTCATTTAGCAGTCTACAGTAATCAATTGGTACACCAAACAAAAATATAAAAAACTGTACTAACATAGATAACTAATATGCTTATTAATTTAATTAATAGTAATACTATTACAATATTAAATTAATGATAAGGCCATCTTTCTCTTATTACATTTATACATTATATACAGATATATAATAACTTAAATTCTTGATGAACTTTTAGTACTAAAATAGGATATATTAGGGTAGAAATAAGGTACCTTAGAAGACAATGATTTTTTTCTTGAAAATAAAAATAAATTCTCCATTTTCTCCATAGAACTGAATCTATAACATTTAAGTTGCCTCACATATTTAACACTCAGCAACGATGGTGTATGAATTATGAAAATATACTTATACAGATGCCATAGCATGGAATAATTAAAGATTGTTAGCCCCTGGCAGTATTTTATCTTGAGATCTTCTCCCGTAAAACTACTAGCCACCAGGTTCTAGGTGGAATATAAATTAAACAAACGCATGGCAGTAACCTCTGGTTCGTTTAAACATGATTAACCGTACAGAGACTGTAATTGACTGAGTTATTATATTGAAACATACGATATATGTATGTACGTTTAAATATATATTATTTATTTTGCTACTTTGTTTTTGTGAAAGTGGCAATTCGATTTTTTTTTAACTTTTAAAACTTAATGTGGATATAAAATATTTTAGAAGTGCTTGATTATTTTTCAGCTTCACGCTGTATCCTGCATGAAGCAGGTTAGGCAGAGGCAGCCAAGTGTTAAAACACTCCGCTCTCCACTTTCCGCCGAATTCTACAGTAACTATTAAATATTTCATTTACTAATCGAACCCACCACGCATTACAGCAACGCATTTACAGTCACATGTCTGTACCATTACACTACAACTGACCTCGATACCTTTTTTTTTAATAATTAATATTTTTCTGATGTCTATGTACATAAAAGACCATATTTTTTTCTATTAAAAAATGATTTATATGGGCTCCCGCTATTCTTGTTTATAAAATGATCATCGAACAAAGCGGTTAGATCGGTATCATCTCCTTCAAATGTGTTCGGCATGATGCGAGATTTTTGACACCAAACACTGCTGATAACATCTTAAAAACTCTAATGTTTTAAACAAACTCTTTTATATGGGCTAACTTAATTTTGTCAGAATAAAAGAAATCATCTTTTGTTAATTTTTTACTGTTTGCTTCCTCTTCCTCTAAAAACAGCACTTTAGTAGCGTACGTGAGTTAACAGATTTTATTACAATAAGAAAACAAATGATTGTTTTTTTTTCTATTAAAAAAATCAAAAATTAAATCAGCTTCACGCTGTCTCCCGCATACAGCAGGGTAGGCAGAGTCGGTTCCCCACTTTCTGCCGAGTTTTGGAGGCATTGCGTGTTGAGTGGCGGAATTCAACGCCGCGCTTTGCCTCGACACCAGAGCGAAGAAATGATAATGTTAGTAAATATTTTATCTCCTCCAGTGGGGATCGAACCCACAACCAGTCGATTTTACAGTCACATTCTGTGTGCCACGACTGGCCTCAAAAAATATATTTCTATTAAAAAAATAATAATATAATGACATAATATTAAAAGTTAGAAAGATTTCTTACAAGAAGTTTTTTCTTCAAAGAACATGGTCCAAACTGTTACGGATGTAAATCTCAGTAGAATGAATTATACATTTATTTTTTAAATCGGTATGTTTCTGATAAGATATGGTAGTTTGCTCCATTTTCTTAAAACGCAATTTAGAATATGTGAGATTTTAATTCTAGGTACCGCTGTGTGTGTGAAAGTATTCTTAAGAAAAATTTTTGACTGTCTAATGAAATTGTATGAAAGAATTGGCAGATTTTAAATAAACGATTATTTATTTAAAATTTGTTTACCTTATCTAAAAAGCAATGATATCTAATAATATAATTATTAACATATAAAAATAGTTGTATATGTATAAGATAACAAATTGTTGTATAATTAATGGGAACGTACATCATAATAAACTACTCAAATTCTCGTCACTTTACAACATTAAAATGCTAACACAATATTACAATTAAATAAATCGAATAAAGCAGCTTCAACCAGAAGGGAGAAAACCAAGTGTTAACACTATGTTTCTCTCACTTTCCGCCGAATTCTGGAGACATTTTTTTTCGCGCTTTGCCTCGCGTGGAGAACGAACCCATAACTAGCCTCACAATGTACTTCTTGAAAACAAAAGTTAAACCAATATGATCAGTTAAAAACTTCGTATTTTATTTAGTAAAACTAAAGAATAATCATGTACATATATGTATATCATTTAAAGCTGGTAATTTTAATAAATAACCTAGTGTTAACACAGTCCGTTCCCCACTTTCTGGCGGATTCTGGAGTTATTGCGTGTTGAGTGGCAGAACTCAACGCAGCGCTTAATCTCGATACCAGAGCGACGAAATGAAAATATAAATTAGTAAATATTTCATCTCTCCGAGTGGATCGAACCCACAACCAGTCGGTTTTACAGTCACACTTTGTGCCGCTGCGCCACGACTGGCCTCAAATGTTTTAATAATGTTAACAAACGTATTAACCGCCATGACAGTTAAAAATAGTATTACTTTGTGTTTAAAATAAAACTTTGAGGGTCCAATTATTCACGCTTTACTATGATCGAGGCGTTTTATTTGGCATGCATGCTATGCAAATGTGCACGATAAATAGCCAACGATGACACACAGGTGTTCGATTTTCTTTATATAAAAGGCTATATTTATTCTAAACATCACATATTTCTATTCTATTTAGAAATATAAATTAATAAAACTTATTGAATAATCATTATATAAAATACCTATTAATATAATTTAATCGAATTAATAGAAATTGCGCGGCGTTGAGTTCTGCCACTCAACACGCAATGCCTCCAGAATCCGGCAGAAAGTGGGGAACGGAGTGTCTTAACACTAAGTTCCCTCTGCCTACCCTGCAGTGTGCGGGATATAGCGTGAAGCTGATTATAATTTAATCGAGTTCTTTAGTAAGTACGTATACTTACGTACTATATTTACTTACATAAAACAAACAATCGATCAAAAATACGAAACAAAATTTAAATATACCCTCTTATAATTGAAAACACATATTACAACGTTGTAATGTCTAGAGATACACCCTTAGTAGGTTTTATAATTGAATAGATACTTGCGATACGCTCAAGCGTATAGTGGATGCAATTATAATTTCAAACGAGAAGAGGAATGCGGGTTCCCTTTGGATGGCTACCTGCATGTATTAGGATTCTGCACTATACTCACCTCACCTCACCTACAAACCCGTTGCCCGTATTCCGGCCGGCTATAAAAAATAGAAGCTGGGTCGTCAACGTGCGCTATCTAGTATTGTGTGAGACGAAAGACTAGATAAATCTACTAAATGTGATATAAATAAATTTTTAAATTTTACTCTGAAATGGTGTTGTTGTTTTTATTGTGATTTCATATATTTTTTGTTAAGTATATCTGTATACATGGTTAAAAAATATTTTTGATAACGTTTGTTTGAACGCAACGTGTTACGTTCCCTTGATAATATATATTTTTAATATCAGTAAAATTCGAATACGCAATCATCGCATTCGCTACGAACTAACTGAACCTCGATGGTCAAGTGCGACTGCATTGTGCGTCAAACGCGACTTGTTAAAAAGCTTTCAAGTTTAATACTATACCTTGAAGTATTATTTTTTTACTTTTTAAAACAAACCAAATAGTCCACTTTTCTAGTGGAGCATCTAATAGATTTCTATTAAAGGAATATTATAATTTCACAAGGCATTAGCGGTCAATGTGGTTGGACATATGCAAAACCAGTCGTCGCAGGTGAGGCTTAGATATTATGTATTAGGCGAAGCGCCTTATACGTGCATACAAATAGTAAAAAACAACAGTACCAACACTTAAATGTTGTTTTTTTTTTGTTAAGTGTCGTTTATAAATAAATAAAAAGGATTCTTCATAATCACCTCAGCTATTGAAACGTGACTTGTTTATTCATATCACCCTGTCAGCTTCTCGTATTATTAAATATAATTAAAAGATGACTTTAACCATAAGTTAATGGCTCGATGGGCTTATATGTTTGTATATTCATAAATATTTTTGTATATATGATTTTTTATTTCAAAATAGACACAAGTACTAAATATTGTAAGTACTATTTTAAAATTCCTATTATAGAATATGCAAATTACAATATTAATATTTATTTCTCATATGTGAATATTTCACGATAGCGATCAAAATGTAAATAAATCTATTTATTTATTTCATGCTATAGATTATTTCAAATAGTATGCATCAAAATTGAAATTAAAAAAATCGTCGAGGTGGTCTGCATAAAAAAATTATAAAGCTAACTAAATATAATTAAAATTAAACGATTTCATTACGAAAATAGGATATTCCAAAGTGCAATGTATGGTAGAGGCGTCCTTCGCGAAGGCCGCGTGTCCAGTGGAGAGTGAGTGACCTGTCAACCGGCGCGCGCGCCTCGTGCTGCGCCCGCGCCGCCGTGCGCCATCTTAATTACAGCAACCAGTAAGGCGCACCGTCCACATATTTACTCATTTAATTTATGACTTTTGCACAAACTCACTTCATTAAGCATCTATATCGACTCTTTTTTCAGGTGACAATATAAAGGCGACGACCTTCATCAAAAATGTCAGAATTAATTCTCTACGTTTTATTGCACGGACGTGTCGCATGCCAGGTTAATAGTACCACTTTTGCTTTCAATAGCCTTTTTCGGTGTCGTACCGGTCGTTTATACGCTTTTTTAGCGAAATCCTAGAGTAGCAACCGAATTCCCCACCTTGTATTGCCAGACGACATTCTACAAAGTATTTAGTATTTCCAACAATAAAAAAAGTAGTTAGTACTAGTAACGTTTAAAAATATATTTTATAACAAGAAAAAAAAAATACAGTATTTTTTCCTATGTTTGCACAAATCCTCGTTAATATTTTGATTGGCCGTCGAACTTGTGAATTGATAGTCCAGATCAAAGCTGACCGCCGACAGACTATATCAGGACTCAAATCTTTGTCATTTGCGCTCGACTTGACTTGGCACCGAAACACAAGCGCCGCCGTTGGCAATTAACTTAAGCGAAGATCATCAATAAACATCTTTATCACTTCATCGCCTCTGACAACGGGAGTATTTAAATATCTAGGGACACTCGAGTACGTATAAGTTTTAAATATACGTACATACATATATCCAGTCACGCACGACTTTACAAGCCATAGCCGGAGATAGAACGATTAATATTTTTATTTTGCGTCATGCAAGAACAGAGTGCCAAGAAGAAGAGACAATCGAACAAGACATCGAATAGAAACGAAACGTATATTAAAATCTCAACATTAATATTATAGTGAGGCCAGTCGTGGCGCAGTGGCACGAAGTGTGACTGTAAAATCGACTTCGCTTTTTTGTGTACACTCAACACGCAATGCCTCCAGAATTCGGCAGAAAGTGGGGGACGGAGTGTCTTAACACTAGGTTCCCTCTGCCTACCCTGCTGTGTGCGGGATACGTGACGTGAAGCTGATTTTAATATTTTCATTTCTTCGCTTTAGTGTCGAGGCAAAGCGCGGCGTTGAGTTCCACCACTCAAAACGCAATGCCGACAGAGTGTTTTTACACGGGGTTCCCTTAGCCTACCTTGCTACATGCGGGATACAGCGTGAAGCTGAAAAGCATGAACATTTAATTGTCTTGAGCAAGTCACGATTCAAGTAGTTAAAAGCTCCAATGTCATGATAGAATATGTTTTTAAGGCTCACCTGACCAATTATGACCATTTAAATGGTCGACGCGTATGATGAACCGACCGCTCTAGACGTCAAGCCATATACAGTAATCGGAAGTTGGATCTTTGCCGGCGCTTTGATGCTCTTTCCTTGATAATTTAGAATATTAGATATTACCAATTCGATTGTTTTTAAATTGAAAAAAAAATATATAAAATTATAAAAATATTTTACGTGCAAAATAAGTAATTGCGTAATATTTTTTGTTTATTAAAATAAATATATTATATATCTTTTTTCTTAATAAAAAAAAGTAACACAAACCTTTAGGATATTTATAAGTATTATTAAAATACCCCATTAATTAAAGCCAGTCGTAGCGCAGGGGCACAAGCGTGCGACTGTAAACGTGACAGGTTATAGGTGCGATTCCCACTCGAGGAAATTAAACACTTAATATTTTCACTTCCTCGCTCTGATAACGAGGTAAAGCGCGGCGTTAAGTTCCGCCACTCAACACGCAATGCCCCAAAAATTCGGCATAATGAGGGAAACGGAATTGTTTTAATGAAGTAACATAAGGTTCCCAGATCCCCTATGCCTACACTGCTATGTGCGGGATACAGCGTGAATCGTAATAAGTGACATATTTTCAAGGTTATACTAGAACTCGAAGATCACCATCTCGCGTGATCCTCTCAGCACAAAGATACAGATGCAGATCGTGCGCATCGATAAAGCTATCACGCGTGTATCACTTACTCTAACAGTGTGGGAGTATGTGTGGTACTATAAATAAAAGTTATTTATTCACCAGCATTCGAGACACAACCTACTTAGTATTTAGAGCTTAAATAAAAATATCACAAATATGTGTAAAAAGTGAGCTGACTGAATTATTGCACTGCCTAAAGAAATAGTTCTGTCAATGTACTTAAAATAAAAGCCTTTTAGTAATAAATTTTATTTTTTAAGCTGTTCCTATTAAGTTCTGTCGATGCATTGTGTTGTGGGTGGCAGAACTCTACGCCGCGCTTTGAGCTCTTATTACCAGCGCAAAGAAATGAAAATATTATACATTTAATTTCATGGAGTGGGAATCGAACCCACAATCAGTAGCATTTACGTTAGGCCTCGGTTTTAAAACATGATAAATAAATTAAAAAAATAAATATCACATTATAATTACTCAACAACACATCCAATACATTTTTTTCTTACTCCAAAATATATATATGTTATAATATATAATCTAGGCCTAAAAATCAGATACACTAGTATACATTGTAGGATATTACGTATGGCCACGAGGATGCCGCGAGCGCACACTCCGCCCTCCATTGTGCTGGACAATGCGCTGTTACGACTCGCACTAAGTGACCAGAGTGTCCATTTTATGAAAGACAGTGATTTTTATTTAATATGTTAAATGAGAAACGGAAGTCTTAGTCTTAATGGGAATTTAATCTTATCACAAGGTTCCCAGGTTCCCTTTGCTTATGGTGTTATGTACGGGGTACAGTGTGAAGCTAAAAAAAGAAAAAAAACCCATTCCCTAATCGTTATACAACGATGTTGTTGAGCTAAATGGAAAAGTAAGGCCATCCTGATGGTGACCAGAGAGTCCATTATGGCCAAATATTGAATAGTTATTATGGGATTTAATCAACTGGTATTCTACTATCAGCGCACTAATTTGTCGTTTGAAACAATACATATTATAGTCAAAATATACTTTTTTTTTTCATGCACAGTTGTGCTGAACCTTTTCTTTGGTCTTGCTATACCTCTGTAGATGTGTAAAGCTTAGCTCAAATATTACGAAACATACAATCATATTTATGCTTGAACCGCTTGATTTATCATAAATCTTCATACATACAAACATATGTCTAAGCAACGGCTATAATAGATAGGTCGAAGAACTATTTCTGCCCTTTATTTTTTTTTTATTTTCTTTATTTTAATTTTATTTTTTTATATATCAATGATATTTTTTTGTATGATCAAAAACCTATATAATATATACTGGTCTTAAGTTCCGACACTCAACATGCTATGCCTCCAGAATTCGAAGAAAAGTGAGGAAAGGAGTGTCTCAACCAATCTCTGTCTCAAAAATTACTTAAATCATTTTGTTTATTAGTCGTGAGATATTTTTTAAAGGTATCAGATGTCAATCACTTGTATGTCAAATATCTAACAAATAGCAAAGTCAGATAAAACTGAAAGTAGACTTCAATAAAATTCACATAAATGAAGAAAAAACATCAGGAAACGTCAATTAACTATTAAGCGATCATAATAAATTAATTAAATCAATTATTTATATCTTATCAAATACAGAACTCCTATACAATTATCATAACAAGTTTCCTAACATTGTTACTTCAAGTGCAAAACGTTAAACGCTGCGTGATGTCGAAAGTTTAGCGCCTCGTTAGCGCCAACACGGGCTACTTTATTGATATTAACTGACGTTGTATCGTCCTACATGAAAGGAGTACTCGTTTTAGATAAGAATCAATAGATAGATAGATAGTGGTTGACAGTATAGATACATAGTAAACTTCTAGTTAGTCCGTCTAGAAGTTGAAAATTGTAACAGTATATTGATGTATGCAATTTCGGTGGCAATTTCCAATGTTTTTTTTTTAATAATAATTCCAGACAATTGATCTTTGATACATTTTTGACATAACCTAAAAAAAGAGTGTCTCAACACTAGGACAACCTGTCTACTCTGCTGTGTGCAGGATACAGCGTGAAGCTAAAAAAATTTAATATACAATAAATTACCAGTCTAAAATAGCTAAAAAAAATTAAAATATAAATAAACAAAAAAATAATACATTTCCACTTGTACCACACGCAAAGGCCATAGCTTACGCACATTTATAAAAACAATAATAAGCGTTCGCTTTTGGCATATTGTATTGACATGAGATAAATATTTGTGAGATTACGTTGTGTCGAGATTGCGGCCAAGATGTGCTTCGCTGTAGGGTACGACCAATACGCCTGAATTTATTATGGCTAAAACAATATCTTAGTTAAAACGATTTTTTACTGTATTATATATTCACATGAGGCCAGTCATGGCGCAGTGACACAAAGTGTGACTGGTTGTGGGTTCGATCCTCACACGAGGAGATGAGATATTTACTTAAATTTATATTTCCATTTCTTCGCTCTGGCGTCGAAGCAAAGCGCAGCGTTGAGTTCTGCCACTCAACACGCAAGGCCTCCAGAATTCGGCAGAAAGTTGGGAACGGAGTGTCTTAACACCAGGTTACCTCTACCTACCCTGCTGTGTGCGGGATACAGCGTGAAGCTGATTATTATATATTCACAAGATCATTTATAATTATATTTATATCTAAATGTTTTTTTTTTCGTTTAATTTAATTGTCTCAAACAAGAACGCACTAGAAGTGTTCATATCGTATGAATGTGTATGTATATCTTATATAAATAAATCCTTATTAAGGTCAGCCATTTAATCATCAAGCCTGTTTACGCAGGAGTAAATTACTTTAATAATAATTCAAATCGGTATTTTCATTTTAAGTTGTGACAAATGTAAAAAAATTAAATTTTATTTATTGAAAATAGGTGTAGGGAACAAAATACGTATATGTATTAGATAGACATAGAAAGAAATGTTAATTTAATTAACCCAAAAAAATAAACATAAGTTGTACTTTTTTCAAAATAATAAAAAAAAATCATATAGATATTCCGACAACATAACCCCAAAATATATCACATAAGAAATCACTATACAGTGGAAAGTAGGCAACAGAAGTGTCTTAATGGAAACGTAGTGTCTTAACAGTAGGTTCCGAGATTCCCTTTGCCTACCCTGCAATGTAAGTCATACAACGTGAAGAAAAAAAAAGAAAAAGTCACTATAAGTGCGCTGCAAGCATATTATGTGTATTTAGAGCACGAACCTAATTCAGTGTATATAAATAATCGTGTAGTTTAAGCGGGCGAAGCCGCGTTCAAAACATAATCTTAAAACATTAGTATTTCAACTCTATTAATAAAAAAGGTACTTAATTTTGAACTTAATAATTATAAAAATTAAAAAATTAAATTAAATTAAATTAGCTTCACGCTGTATCCCGCACACAGCAGGGTAGGCAGAGGGAACCTAGTGTTAAGACACTCCGTTCCCCACTTTCTGCCGAATTCTGGAGGCATTGCGTG
>DWQW01004544.1:0-19594 GCA_018249695.1 Heliconius erato demophoon | reverse complement strand
TTTTTTTTTTTTTTTTTTTTAACGTGAGGAAATCCTTTTACGGATACCGGCCCGAGTGGGGACTCGAGCTCGGTTATGTGGGGCTCGCGGACTGGCAGATGTTAGGCCGTCCGATTACCCACTAAAACCTCACGGTGCTCCTCCTCGACCGCCACTGGCCGCGAGACGCGGGGACAAGAGTCTTCCGCGAAACGCGGCGGCGGGAGCCTGCAAGGCACGTCGCAGAGTCAAGGGTGGTGGGCACCCTCGACGGCCTGCTCGGAGTAGCGCGCGGGAGCAACCTGCGCGCGACTACTCGGGCCAGGTTTGTAGGCGGCCAGCTTTCCCAAGCTGACCGCCCTCTGGCTCATTAGGGCGGAAGGCGGCGATCGTGTGCCGCCCTCCGGCGACCCGGTCTCTTACGGCGGATGGCGAGTTCGGCAGAAGCCTCCCTCGCCCGTTCCGCCGACTCCTTCTCGAGCACCACTGCCTCGCAGAAGGAGGAGACCGCATCCCACGACGTCTCGCTGCCGGCCATGGCCTTGACCACGGCCGGCAGGGAGAGGTCGTTCCCTATGACGTCGCGCAGAGCGCGACGTTGAGACGCCCAGGCTGTGCACACCTCCAACGTGTGCTGGGCCGTCTCATCGAGGCAGTCGTCACAGTGGTGGCAGCGAGCGTCGGGCTCCCTCCTGGCGATCCGACACAGGTAACCCCCGAAGCAGCCATGCCCCGTGAGTACCTGTGTGGTGCGGAAGGTTAGGACGCCGTAACGCCGCGCTAACCACTGGCGGAACACTGGACGAACAGCCTCGATCGTCAACCGGCCGGCAGTTGGTGTCGCCAGCCGGGATTCCCACACTTGTAATGCGGCTTCCCGCTCCTCCTCGGTGCGCGCTGGGCTTGCCCGTTCCCCGGAGGCGAGGCCCCGACGCCGGCAATAGGCCGACGCCAGAGACGTCGCGTCCAGGTCCCACGGCACGACTCCGGCCAGCACGCACGCTGCCTCACCGGAGATGGTCCGATACCCCCGTATCGCCCGGATGGCCATCACCCTCTGCGCACGTCGCAGCAGGGCGATGTTTTGCCGATTCAGGGCGTCCGCCCATACGGGAGCGCCGTAGAGGGCCATCGATCGGACCACTCCGGTGTACAGCCGACGACTCGAGGCGTTCGGCCCGGCGACATTGGGCAAAAGGCGCGCCAATGCCGCCGCCGTCTTCAACAGTTTCGGGGCCAAAGATGTAAAGTGGCCCCGAAAACTCCACCGGCCGTCCAGAACAAGTCCGAGGTACTTCATGCTCCTGCTGACGTCAATATTGACGCCACCGACGATGATGTGGGCATCTGGTGGTGGGCCCTTTCGAGGAGCATGGAAGTATAATGCCTCGGACTTGTTTAGGGCGACTTCTAGACCGAGCCGCCTGATGCGGCCCACGACTTCGGCCACCCCCGCCGTCGCCAAGACCGCCGCCTCCCTGTAGGTCCTCTGCTGCGCCAAGACCAGCGTATCATCGGCGTAACAGAGGACCTTAATCCCCCTCAGGGTGCCGCCTCGCAGCACCCAGTCGTAGCCGATGTTCCAGAGGATCGGACCCAGCACCGATCCCTGTGGAACACCGGCCGACACGCAGAACTCCTCCCAGCCTCCTCCAGGAGCGGGAAAGGTCACAGACCTCTCGGACAGGTAAGCCCCGATGACGCGGCGCAGGTATGGAGGCACACGGTGATAAATAAGTGCCTCCTTAATGCAGGGCCAGGGCAGGGAGTTGAAAGCGTTGGCGATGTCTAAAGACACCGCCAAGACTCCATCGCCCCGGGCCACCGCATCCTGCGCATAGGACTTCACCTCCAGTATGGCATCCACAGTCGAACGGCCACTGCGGAAGCCATACTGCTGGTCCGAGAGGTCCGGACCTGTCCTCTCCAAATGGTGTTGTAGCCTCCTCGCTACAACACGCTCGAAGAGCTTGGCGATCTCGCTCAAGAGCACAATGGGCCTGTAGGCGGAGGCAGAATCCGCCGGGCGTCCCTCCTTCTTAATGAGGACTAACCTGCCTGTCTTCCACCGCTGTGGAATTATGGCTTGAGCCAGACAGGCAGTGAATAGTCCTCGCACTCTGGGCCCCAGTGTGTTCAGGGCCAGAGTTAGCGCCCGGCCGGGGATGCCATCCAGGCCCGGGGCGGTGCTCTTGTGCCGAGATCGGCGTACAGCCTCTTCGAGCTCCTCCTCCTCCACAGGTGGTGCGACACTGTCTTCCTCCTCCTCCTCACGCGCTGCAGGGCGGGCCATACTGGGTGGTGTAAAGTTGGCCCGCTGCGGGAATAGTGACGACAGAACCCCTTGGAGAACATCCGGTTGGAGTGTCTGCGTCAGAGGTGGTGCCCAAGCCCGTAGCTTGCCAAGTACCATACGGTAAGGCGTGCCAAACGGGTCTTGGTCTATCCCCGCAATCATCTGGTCGTGCGACTCGCCTTTCACACGACCGATTTCCTCCTGCAAGCGCGTTCTCGCCTCGACATACACCTGGTACAGACGGTCTTCCTCCTCCCGGACCTTCTGTACCCGCCTGCGATAGTGGCTGTACTGGCGTCTCGCGTCAACGCAGATGTCACGCAGTTGCGCGACCTCCCACGACCACCAGTACACTTGCCGCCGCTGAGGGCGGCGCCTGGAACGGGGCATTGCCGCGTCACAGATACGCGTCAACGCCCCCTGCGCCCAGGATGCGGCGTCTTCTGCAGACGCCAAGCTCTGGGGCAGCCAGGATTCCACTATCGCGGCCTCCTCCAATAACTCCCTGTCGAGACGACCCAATTGCCAACTCGTATTCAAGCCTATCCTGACCTATGTTATTATTAGCTAAGCTTTTTAATAACATTATATTTTTAATATATTATATTTTTCAATTATCACATTTTTTCATATATTATAATTTTATTACTTCATATTGAAAGGACTGCGGCAAAATTGAAAGTCACGATAAAATCAACCATTTCCAAAGACTCGTAAAAATCCCAAATTAATACTTATAAAGCCTACCAATGAATTTTTATAGGTATCGATATGATAATATTATTTATTATTAAAGCTTGGGCACGTTCAAATATTCTAATACCATTGAAGAAATGCATACTCTTTAAAGGTCGTACACGCTAGAAGAATTTTAGTATACCTTAAAGAACTAGCATAAATTAATCTAAGGTCTTCCCTGACCGACCAGTCGTTGTACAGAGGCACAAAATGTGACTGTAAACGCGACAAGTTATGGGTTCGATTCTTACTGGAGGTAATGAAATCTCTAACTCTATATATAATAAGACAGTAAAAATATTTTGTCTGTACATTTAGTAATTTTGACTGAAATGGATAGACACTTAAAAAGAATAATAGAAAGCTAAAAGATTTTTTTTGAATTTCTTGTCTGTCTGTCTGTCTGTCGACATATTTTTGTCCGCGTTTTCCTCTGAAAGTACTGAACCGATTTACTTGAAAATTTCACTAATTGCTTTATTTTAACTCAACTTAACTACTAAAGTTTAGTTCATCAAAATCGGTTCATTAAAAAAAAGTTATGGTCATTTGAAAGAAGTCGTAATTAATTCAACACAGAGATAAAGAACGATCTTGGAAGAAATATCAAGTAAATACAAAGATTTTTTGGTTGGTTCGTTCATATAATATATGTAACTAATTTAAAAACTGTACAGGAGTTAATATACAATTATTACAGTTATTTTACAAAGAATATTATGAATCCTTCAAATCAATCATTTAACATTTAAGGCTGTTTCTGAATGAGTAAATTAAATTATTCACTGACATCAGCACATTTAACAGAGTACATTATATAGGTAAAAAGAACATAAAGTTACAAAAATATCTACGTGTAATAAATAATTAGCTTTATGTTTATTTTATAAATATCAAATATCAATTACAATGGTCGTATTTTTTTATTTAAAACAATCAAAAATTCTTTGACGATAATGTCGTAAAAAAATCGTATTGGAAGTCATTATTATATTATAGTTGTCAATCAATTCTGCTTATTAAATCAATAATCATGTATTTTAAGCGGGCGAAGCCGTGGGCGAGCCGCTAGTATTTAATAATTTAGAGTCAAAGCGAGGCGTTGATTATACAGGATGGAAGTGTCAGCGCTCCTTTTACAGGAACAGCATATAGGGTAAAATATTTTAAACCCATACCTAAAGAAATTAATCAAGATACCTCAACAGTTTAGTCATAGGATTTTTTCTTTTTGCTATGTTTATCCACACCCGTATTTTGTGTGACGCAGTTACGCCTAGATACCAATAATGTGAACACATACTACTACAAAAATACTACTAAAGGTTAATCAAATTTGAACTTTGCCGCCAATACCTACGACTCGATTTCGGAATGAGGCGTATACGGCGGGTCCCCTTCGATAGGCTTATGTGTGCGTGCGTCGTTCTGGATAAATAGGGTTTTATATTATAACATAATTTTATTATTTATTTTGTTTGACAAAATCACTTTTTAATTTTTGGGAAAGATTTTTTTTTTAATTGTATTAGGCTTTTATAGAGTACTTTAAGCTGTGGTTTCATTTAAAGTGTTACGGACACTTCGTGCATATATACAGGATATCGCCTCCAGAATTAAGCGGACATTTAGGATAATAATATTATATATTTATTTGTAATTGATGTTTAAATTTTTTATGCTTGTAGATTTAGAGTATAATGTTATAGTTACGTTGGCAAGTGGCAATTGAAATGAATAACTGGACTATTAAGGAGATATTGTATAAATATAGAAATATATATATATATATATATATATATATATATATATATATGTTTAAATGTTTTAAATCATTATCCCCATACCTACTTTGCTGTGTACTAGATACAGCGTGAAGCTGTCTTTTTTAATAAATATTTTTTTAATATAATATTACCTATTAAATTACCTATAAAGCTGAAAGGTTAGTTTGAATAAGTGCACTGATATCAGGAACTAATCAATCGTCGTTTTTGTATTGGATTGAACATTTATCAAAGAAAGATGAGTGTATAAGATGACAAAAGTCTATAGTGTAGGGAAGAATATATATTATATTTTGCTAACGTTTCGATGTAACCTATGGTAAGAGTGACCTCGGCGGCGTGTGTCATATATAACTTTTAATTAGGTTCATTTGAAAACGGGAACGAAGTCGCAGGTAAGCTAATTTTAAAGGTTACATGCGTAGGTTGTACTATTTTTATAAATATGATTTTGTTTTTAAATTCATGAAGACATGCAAATTCAATAAAGGATTAAGCATGTGCATTCATACTAGCTACCCACGCGTGCAATATTATTTCCTGAATTAAATATAACGCCCACTTGTGTCACCATATAAAAATAACACCTAAAAAGGCTGATCTACAGTAAAATTTATTCAATTATTTTTATTTTTCCAGTAAAATAAAATGAAACGCGGTAGTGGTAGTAGAGTACCCAAAAAGTCTAAGATTGATGAAAAACGTAGTAACGTTTTTTTAACTTGAACTTTTTTCCTGTCTGTCAGTAAATTCTTTATTTTTCCAATGATGCATAGTGGGTAAGATCAGGCTGACCAAAAACCTGGTCAAAGTCGCCAGAATCCACTGGATGCGGGAAGCACAGGATAAATAGTCGTGGAAGTTCTCGCAGGAGGTCTATGTCCAGCAGTGGGAGTACAAAAGGCTAGAGGATATTATATTATTAACATCATCCAAGCAGGCGAAGCCACAAGTCGGCCGCTAGTAAAATATATCGTATAAAGTTTACGTAATCTTTCGATAGGCTCATAATAACTCAGTCACGTACAACAAATAAATCGATAAGGGTTCGAGTGTCAGATCTGAGAGCATCTTTGCTTTCTTTTAATTCTTTAACTTCGGTTATCTACATTCTTTTATTCATATATTTCTATAATTTACTTTTTAGGACAGGAGAAACGAAAATATTGTTTGAAATGTAATGAAAATAATATAATTGTGTTTGTTCTGTAGATAATAGTAAGAAAACATACAAAAATATGATTAGATTTTTAACGCCGTCGTAGTACAGTTGAAAAAGACTGCGCGTACATGATGGTAGTGATTTCACCCAGGAGTGTGTTTATTTTTTAATATTTTAGTTTTTTCTGTCAATCTAAAAAATATGCAGTGCTTCTCTCAATAAAAAGATTTTATAAGCTTTACGCTGCATTCCGCACATAGCAGAGTAGGCAAAGAAAACCTGGGAATCTAGTGTTAAGACATTTCCTTCTTTCCACCGAGTTCTAGAGGCATTGAGCGTTGAAGGGCGAAAATCAACGCCACGCTTTACTCGTTACCAGAGCTACGAAATGAAAATATTAAATATTTCATTTTTTTCGAGTGAGAACCGAACCCACAACCTATCACGTTTACAGTACGGTTGTGCTCCTGCGCCATGGCTGGCCTCAACTACCAAATGATATAAATTATAAAACCAAAATTAGTCAAAGTCAAAGTTAAAATCATAGTGGCTCTAATAGTATCGCTAGCACAAAAAATACAAAAGCTAAAGTAGATAACCAAAGTAACTTTCGAAACATGTTTTCGTTTACATAAATGATTAACATTCACCCTTTTAGAGATTGGATTACAAAAACGTTACTTAAACTACCTTTTCATAGATTAAATACATTATCTAAAATTCATGAGGCAGTGAATTGTGATTTTTTGGAAATATACTATAAATATATATTTTAAGCTTCTCCAGAACGTAACATAGTATGCAGAGGGAACCTGGGAACCTAGTGCTAATACACTTTCGTAGTCCACTTTCCACAGAATTTGAGTGGTGGAAATCAAGCTTTGGCTGGTTACCAAAGCGAGGAAATGAAAATTACATATTTCAGTTCCTCGAGTGGGAATCGAACCCACAATTGTCGCATGCTTATGTTATTGCCTATATAAAACGATAAAACCATATAAAATTGGCCACGCGTATAAAATCATTTCTTTTTTCATATAATAGAAAGATTTGTATACTAATATAGTAACTATAGTGTTAAACAAGCTAGTCTAATTAAGAATTACTTACGACTATTACGAACTTACGACTATTCTTCAAATAAATTATTTACCACAAAATGAAAAAAAAAATATAATATTCTTATTTTCGTTTATACTTCTGTTCTGTAATCTGAAACTGTCCTTAAAATGAAGAACGCTGTATTTTAAGGTTATAATGTAAGCAAGCCTGCTTTTATTTATAGTTTTTCTAAAGAATATATACAACGTTGTGGCCAGTCGTGGCGCAGGGCCACGAACAATAGTAACAACTACAGATTGTGGATTAGATTTCCACTCGAGTAAATAAAATATTCAATATTATAATTTCCTCGCTCTGGTAATGATATAAAAGAGCAGCGTAGAGTTCCGCCACTCAAAGGTAATGCCTCGGAAATTCGACAAAAAGAGAAGAACGGTTGTCAAACTCCCTCTGCCTACCCTGCTACGTGCGGGATACAGTGTGAAACCAAAAAAAGGTGGCAAAGAAAGATGAACTGAAATAATTACTTCCTCAAAATAATACAGATACCTAATAACAAAGCTTCAGAATAACCAGTATATTTGAAGTCAACAAGCCAGTGGATGCAGACATTCTATAAATAAACCTGCAAATCACATACCTACATACATTCAATACCGCGATCCTCATTCGGCAGATTCAACGCATTTCTAAAATATACTGATTAGAGATCAAAATTTTCGATTTAATTACATTCTACAGGTAGTATTGGAAAAGTTTTGGTGTCATGTAAAAATTATATAAGCATTTATGAGATTTTTTTTATGCCATCGTAGCGCAGTGGCACAAGTCTGTTACTGTAAACGCGACTGCTTATGAGTTCGACTTCCATTCGAGGAAATGAATTATTTATCTAAATTTTATATTTCATTTCTTCACTCTGGTAAGATCAAAGAGCAGCGTTCAGTTCCGCCACTCATCGTTGAAAGTGGAGAACGAAAGCGTTTTAATGGGAACGTCATATCCTATGGCTTAGGTAAGTAAATTACTAACATTTTCTGAATAAAAAAGAAAATAATTATCATCTCAAAATACTGAACCCACGACGATAGCACGGAAACAAGTTCTAATGAGGTCGTCTCGAAAAATAGAAGAAATCAATTTGACACTACGTTTCTCTTCTAAATATATTTACCTATATAAAATTTATATAATATTTTAAATTTAATTTAAATTATCCACTTGTCATATTGACTGTTCACAGAGGATACAACGTTAATTATTCTATTTGAAATGAAAAGTGTAAAATTAAACGGAAATTAAGAAACGAAATTATATTTTGGATACAGGCATCAAAATGTAAATTTTATATATTAAACATAATATAAGCTTTATGTAAGAGTTTTACCACGACTTCTTTTTGGTTACACTATGCATCCTGTGAGTGTGAGAATACACCGTTTCCCATTAAAACACTCTCTTCCACTTTCTTATGTTTTTCTTTCTTTTTGTTTCTTTATATTAATATATAACGTTGTATGTATTTAAATAAATAAAAAAAATATAAATGTTAATAAAAATGCAATTGTTGTTATCGAACTCCCACTGATCGCACCTTAACTGAAAGAGTACTCCACTGGACTCTAATAAAAATTTTCTGAGAGCTCAATAACAAATATTGATATATTGATTATTTCAACACTACAATAAAGACGTAACCTCAATCTACGATAATTCGGAATACATTATTCCTTTGTGCCAAAATTCATTCAAATCCCTTCGGCCGTTACGACGTGACTGAACGATAAAGATAAAAAATATACTGAAAATAGAATATAATTTGAATAGTAAATATATTATGATATTATAAAATAGTAAATATAATATTACTAAGCGCGACGGTTTCATTCGTATGCCAACCACTCTGGTAACAAGACAAAACGCGGCGTTGAGCTCCGCCATTCAACGAATAAGTGAGGACGGAGTGTTTAAACTCTGGGTTCCCCTTTCCTACCCGGCCATATTATTTTATAACTAATTAAGAGTTTAATAGAACATTCATTGAAAAATAAATCTTATTAAAAACAAACTTTATTTATTAAGACAGTTATACTATCCAGTTTCTAAATATATATTTTTTTGTCTTTAGATGACTTTTCCATTTCACAAATCAAGCCCTTTTGATATCCATATTAGGTGGGTTGTGATTGTGAAATTTTATAATCCGCCATTTTGCTAGGGCGGTTACTTTGAAGCAATAACAATAATAATAATATTTTATTTCATTGTCATGAGACTGAAGTCGTAATTCAACTCTTAGCTGATGACTGATCTAATTGAAATTGAGCTTAGAAAAAATTGAATACGGTTATAATTACATTCCTATATCGTATACGAATAATCTCTGTTTTTTTAAGATTTGTTTATTATTTTACAATTTAATGTTTTTTTTTTCAGTTAAAACACTCCGTTTTCCACTTTTCTTTGTGATGGATCGACATTTATTTTTTTAAAATACTTTTTAGAAAACACATAATTTTCTGAAGCCAGTTGGGCCCAGGGGCACAAAGTGTGATTTTAAGCACGACTGGTTGTGGGTTCGATCCCCACTGGAGGAAATAAAATATTTGTTTAAATTTATATATCCATTTCTTCGCTCTGGTATCGAGGCAAAGCGCGGCATTGAGTATCGCCACTCAACACACAATGCCTCCAAAATTCGGCGAAAATGGGGAACGGAGTGTCTTAATACTATGTTCCATATGCCTACCCCACTATTTGCGGAATATAGCGTAAAGCTAAAAAAAACAATGTATTTTTCTAAAACGTAATTTTCTTTCTTAAATGCGAAAATATTTTTTTTATTTGTTATAATAATGTTCTTGTATCACTTCACTAAAATGTCTCCCACATTTTACTTACTTATTTATACATTATAATCTATTAATTATTAATATTTAAGTTTATTTCAACTAAAAATGTTCATATTTAAGTCATATTTATTTTCCCGGCCTGGTAAAACAAAACGCGAGCATGAGCCTGATGACAGGATTTCTATTTCGTTTTTAATTTTCAATTCGTTAAATCTGTCGAGATTTATTAGTTCACCGGAGCTTAACAATTGTAATATTACACCGAATATCACAAGATTGGTAATATAGAGAGAGTTTCGATTCGAGAGATAAAAGCACCACCCGGAGGGCATGTGTGAATAGGCTGATGATAGTGAACGAGGCAAAAAGTCAAAGATAGGGACCGTAGCAAGGACCGTATCCACCGTATCTCTACTTCTAGCTACCTCCTAGTGATAAAGCTTCAGCTTCACGTGGTATCGCGCACACAAGAGAGTAAACAAATGGAACCTAGTCTTAAGACACTCCGATCCGTCAGTTTCTGAAGAAATTAGTAAATATTAAACCAAACATAATTCAGCAGCTATGTCTTTAGATATACATATTTGCAATATAGTTTAAGCTTTCAATAAAATCATGACCTGTAATCGTGAAGGAGATGGAAAAGAAAATGTTTAGTATCCTGCCAGACTAGGCAATACGTGATAGAAAAATAAGAAGTTATATTTGAAGATTGATACGGCGTTTTTAACATTTTTAAAGTGTTATTTCACACTTAGGAAAGAAAAAACCGACGAGGACGGTTTCCAGGATGCGCGGATTCGAGTCCCGCTACGTTCAAATTTTTATACGTTTTTTAAATAAGTATTTATAGATACAGAGCTATTATATACATTTATATATTTTTAGTATAATCCATACATTTTTGGTGTTTGGCTTAACATTTAGGTTTTAAGATTTACACGCGATTATGAAGAACGCAATTTTCACTAATAATGTTTATCTTTTTAAGTTTGTTTAGATAGAAATCGGCGTTAAATTCCGTTGTCTAACGTGAAAAATGGTATGTAAAATGATAAAGTGATAAATGCGACGCTGGGATCCTTTGGGCCAAACCAGATGATTTGATATGTGCTTGGAAATAAGGAATAAGTTTTCAGCTATTTTTTATTGCTTTTCTTTTGTTAAGTTGACAATGGACTTGCTATTAAGTGTACCTATTTTTATTAACTATTCATTTAAGATTAAATTGAATTTATTTCTCTTGAAAATCTGTTTTATAGTAGTCAGCGAGACAACATACTCCTGTCAGCTCGTCGCTATCCGCCCAATTCGATACATCATTTTATATCAGAAACATTTTTATCATATTATATCTTAGAACTCATAATTATCGCGAAAATAAAAAAAATACAATTTAAACCATTATTAATATTTTATAAAATTACTTTACTACTATTGCATTTATGCTATTATATTAAAATAGGAAATTTAAAAAAAATACAAAGATAAATAAAAGGGTTGTTTTTCTTATTTTTCATTAAAAAATATTTAAATTAAAATACAACTACGTTGTAGTTTTGTTTAAGATATCTTATATTTGTAAAAGGACTATTTATAGTACGCAGATTCGATTCATATCTTACATAAATCGCCGAAAATCGTTGATTTACAGCTCTTTTGTTAGTATTTCTATAAATGATGACGTACATACTTACATAGATATTGAAAATATAGGTCTCAAAATTATTTTTAAAATTACAATTAAAAAATAGAATGGAAAAAAGTTTTATTTTTTTTTAACCCGTAGGCAGAGGAAATCTAGAGTTAAGACACTCCGTTTCCCACTATTCACCGTTTTCCAGGCATTGCGTGTTGAGTGACGGAACTCAACATCGCAACAAATCTTATCATTTCATTTAACAAACATGATTTGTAATATGAATACATTCATTAACCACGATTTTTATTCAGTTACTTATCAAGATTTACATTTTAAATTAAAATTAAAAATAAATTATCTAATGCAATTGTTAAATAATATTTTTAAATGAAACTTACAATCACAGCAGATATAAAAAAACACACTCCAAAATCAAAATTCCATTGAGCCAGTCAAAAAAGTTCACAAAATATCACAACCTTTTCCAACACCACAAGAACCACAGGCACAAAAAATAAAAAAAAAAGTTAATTCCACTTTCGAAATGACGTCAAAATTTTCCCGCGCGATCCACGTCAGCTCGCCCGCCCTTCGCGGACGGTAGCCAGCTTTATACTGAGAACTCTGAGCATTCAGTTCAAAACACGAGTTTTATGATGTAACGAAGCGGGAAAATCTAGTTGTATTGTTGAAATTTTGTCGTTTTCCCTCTCTTAATGGATCTTAAAAGCACCAAGGCACTTCAAAGAACATTTAAAATTGATGTAAACAATGTCTTACGGATATAAGTCAATTGCTTTTTTAATTCATACTTCAAGATGATAGCGTATCTTGCTGAGATGCTTAGAGAACAGAAATGAAGTATTCGAATTACTTTTGTCAAGGTAAATTAAAAAAAATAGGTATAAAATGTAAAACTGTTAGAATGTCTTTTAGCTTTGTATGAATATACGACAATGGGATTGAATTCCACTTTTGTGAAAAGTTTCACTGATTTGGTCAGACAGGGTGCGACATTTTTAAATAAAGTTTACTATTCTCTCTTGCCTTTAACCTTTATTTTCAATTGAGCTAGATCTCAAGACTTTTATTTTCTAAGTGACTTGTGGTCATGGTGAAAATTTAGATAATATTTTTTTTTTTTGCAGTAGTCATGGCACAGTAAGACAGCGTGTGATTGTAAATGTGTCGATATTGAGTCTGGTTCCCATTTGAGGAAATAAATAATAATAATTTCCTCACTCTGGTAATAAGACCAATCCCAGCGTTGACTTCTGCCGCCCCATACGCAATATTCCGAAAAATAGACAGTGCGGTTTTTCTCAGGCTTACACTACACAGCGTGAAAAAAGTAACAATGTTTTCCAGTTATTGATTTTTATCAAATATTAATAAATATTACACAGTCAAACATCATCACCGCGCAGTTGTGGGCGATGGGCTTAAACTCTAATGGACAAAAATAAATGGGTACTGAAATTTTAAAAGCGGCTGTCTGTCCATTAATGGATTAATGCGTGGAGCTGGGAATATTATAAAGTCAATTATATCAACGGGACTTCAATTTGTAATATTCCCACCTTCACGCTCTATTCTGCACATAGCAGTGGAAACCCACCTTTAGCAGTCTTAAGACTTGTTAAAGTATCGAACGTATAACCCTCGCGTGTAAACACGACTAACAGCGGAATAATAAAGCACACGTTTGTGCCACTGTGTCAAGACGGCCTCCGATAGAATTTTTTTTTTTTAATAAAACTGTAGTTTTAGGACTTTTAGGATATTCGAAGTTATTCACAAAACAAAAATCATTTACTTTATTTTTTCATTGTTATTGCGTTTAATACGATATCAAAAGCTCTATGCACCACTTTTTTTATGGAAAAGACAAGGCAAACGAGCGTTTATATCATCTGATGATAAGCGTTTACCGCCGCTCACTACCCCGTGTAACACCAGAGGAACTACAGGTGCGTTGCTGACCTTTAAGGTAGAGACAGACACGTTTTTTTATGAAACCTATGTCGTATCGACCTGGAATCACTGCCGCAGGTAGCAGCCTTGACTATTCACCTACAAGGTAAACTGATTCTCTGGGAATCTCAGGTCAAATACCTAGGCATCGTATTAGAAACTCTCCTTCCGGTCACACATCACGTGTGTCAGAAACAAAGCTACAACGTCATCAGCAACCTGTACCCACTTATGTAAGCGGAGTAAAATGTCACTTCGGAACAAGCTGACATTGTACAAAACTTGAATCGTTAAAGGCAATCTACAAATGCCTAGCCAATCGATACCACTAGCATGTAGATTCCCACTCCAACCAACCTCTCATTGTCAATGCGGTTAAATACTATCCTCATCGACACCCGTTTCTTTGATGTACTCGTAGCGTCCTTTTAGTCCATCTCATCCATCAAAGCTCGTAATTTTTATCTTCAGGGGCGAGCTACACTCGCCCCTCCCAGCCCGGTGACGCTGTCAAGACCATTCCAGGTCAACAGCATTAAAGTCTATTCGAAAAAAAAAACTCAGTTTTACGACACGCTCTCCGTCGCTGTAAGACGCGTTGAGGCAGGTATCTCACGGCACTTCCGTGCCTCGTCGCAGCCTGTCCCAAAGTCCAAACTTCCTCCTGATTACCGTACGGAGGGCATTCCCCTGTAATCGTTGCCCTCTTCACGAGCGTCCATCATGGCTCGTACTTTTTTCTTCACTTACTCGTATTTTTTTTCTTCTTTTGCGGCCGGTGACGCTGTAAAGACTATCCTAGGTTAATAGCAATTTAGCTCTTTAAAAAAATGTAATGCGTGGAGAAACTCAAAGCCACGCTTTGCTTCGATACCAGAGCGAAAAAATAAAAATATTATATTATTTCATTTATTCGAGTGGGAATTGAAACCACAACCACCACACGCTGCCCCTACGCAACGACTGACCTCAATTTGTAATTAATTTTAATTATTATCTTTTTCTATACAGATGTCATTAAAAGTTTAATACAAGTATTATAACTGTAACTTATTTACAACAATAATATAAGTCAGCAACAAAAATATAACTAAAAATGGGTTTTCTACTTACATAAACAATTCGCCTTGGACAATATCTTGTCACAAGCCCGCCCTATGGACTTTAGGATGGTGTCATTTACTATATTATATTTAGCCAGAGAAAACATGCATGCTTTATAATTATATCAATTGATAGTAGCTATATTTTAATAGCTGTATCCCGCAGAGTAGGCAGAGGGAACCTGGGTACCTAGTGTTAAGACACTCCATTCTCCATTTTCCACCGAGCTCTTGAGGCATTGTGTTTTGATTGCTTGAAGTGAACGCCGCGTTTTGTCTCATTACCAGAGCGAAGAATTTAAAATATTGAATGTTTCATTCCCCCGGGTGGAAATCCAAACCACAACCGTCACATTTACAGTAGCATGCTTGTGCCCCTTAACCACAACGGCTTCCGATGGTTTTTAATTTAATATTTAGATAAGTGCGTTTTTCTTTTTTTTCACATTTTTTCACACAGTTGCGCAGGTAGACAAAACTTTATATCCAGACACTACTGTCATCTATGTGCCCGAATTCGAGGCATTGTGTTTAGAGTAGCGTAGCTCAACACCACCACTTCTTGTTAATATAAATAGTAAAAAGTTCATACTCGTGAGAATCGAACCTTAAGAAATGATCCTACAGCTTGATTCTGAAGAAAAAAATTACATTAAACCAGTTATCAGTATCTAACAAAAAGTGTTTTCAAAGACTACGTAGTAAAAGCTTCATAAATCACGACCTTTATCGCTAAATTTTCCCTATAAATATAACCGGAAATTTAAACCAGTTCGTTTACTATATTTTCTTAAATAATATATAATAGTGTTACAACACACACATCTGTTTTATTTAAAAATATATATATAAAAAAATAAACGAAGTCACAGTACGGAAATGACAAACAAAACGAAATGTTAATTAAATTTTATGGTACTGTTGCCACATTTCATAAAGCGGCTGGTGTAGTTAATTCTTTTAGGGCTCCTAATTTTTATAGTACACGTTTCAAATAGTAATCAGCTTTGATAATATTTTTGTATTCACTGAAAGTGGAAGACTTACCGCTTGCATCAGTATCTTTTGTTCAAGCAACATTGTGTATATAATTGAATTGAATTGATGAATAAATTTATATTATATATTATTTTTTCCCGTGGCTTTGGCCTTGTATAAATGAAATTAATGAAGTATTGTGACAAATGACATATTCTAAGTGCCTGGGGTAACTCTGACCGTATTACAGTTCGTCACATTGTGATAATAAACGTGATATCTTTCGTCGGCGTCTTTACTCTTAGTATAGTCTATAACCACCTTAACCCTTAAGAGCTATAATGAATTACGTAACCGACTGAGACTATAATGGGTGTAAAACACTTTACTTTTTAAAAGTGATGAAACTACTAATGAATTGTAAGGAATTCTAAACAGCTTACTTTTAATACTTAATTTGGATTAAAAAAAAATAAATTAAAATTAAATCAGCTTCACGCTGTATCCCGCACACAACAGGGTAGGCAAAGGAAACCTAGTGTTAAGACACTCCGTTCCCCACTTTCTGCCATATTCTGGAGGCATTGCGTGTAGAATAGCAGAACTCAACGCCGCACTTGGTTGGACTGCTTTGTCAATAAATATATATAGATATTTTCATTGTAGTAAAATCTCAGAAAAAAACAAATTTTAAAAATATGACTTAAACAGCTGACGATGGGACCATCATATTTTCTTTTTTATAACAAATTGAAATTCAAATACAAATCAGAAGTTTTTATTTCCGTTTAGTACAATATGTAGCCCTTAACCGGGCTAATTTTAATATATTATTTATTAAAAAAAATATATCGATTTTTTTCCTCACAAATGTGACAAAAAAACTTCTTCTCTACTTCCATTTACACAACTTACGTTGTTAATCAATGATTATTATGGTTGTGGATACACCCGGGAAGCAAGCGTATGATAATAATTGCGCATGCGAACGACCATTTCCCCCGCGTGTTCAAGGGCTAAACACAACTCAGAAGAATACACAAAAGTGCAAAGCGCTGTGACAAAAATTAAAAAGCGTAGAGTCTAAAAAAGAAATGTTCCTGGGTGTTTATACACCCATATAGCCTTTAAGGGTTAAAGGTTTACAATACACCTGTAGCTCCCCTGTGTCTGTCATTAAAAAGAAGAAAAAAACCTTCTTGGGTACAGGATAAGGTAAAAACTTTACCATATCTTGATTTTAAAAGTAAACAATTTTACTAAAACCTATAAACTAATTCGAAAATCATTTTTTATTTTTTATTTTTCAACATTATATGTTGCATGAAAAATTAATGATCCAGATTAAGAATTAGCTTAATCTGCATCTATTTATATAATAGAGGCAATCGTGGCGCAACGTAAACGCGACGGTTGTGGGTTCGATACCCACTTGAGCTTCACGCTGAATCCCGCAAATAGTTGGATAGGCAGAGGGAACCTAGTGTTAAGACACTCCGTTCCCCACTCTACAGAATTGTATCAACACATTGCGTGTTGAGTATTGACTATAAATAAGTACATAAACAAACATTTTAAATGAAAATTTTAAGTTAATGGTTAAAGACAAGTGAGTTAAAAAGAGTTTTTTTTAATAGCAAATGAACGTGCGGTGAATGGAAGCTAATGTTATAGACTTTAGGGAAAACTATAAATAAACTTCAAAGAGAATTAAATACAAAGAGAGCTATGTTGATTTTACGATTCATTGCATCTTGAAAATTTTCGAGTCGGTACCCGCAATCCAAGTATATGAATTAAAACAAAATTTGCAAGTTAAACCTATTCACAACTTTTTGTGGTTTTTTTAACAGAGAAATTCATCTGAAGATATGTTACTCACTATCTACTAGACGTCTTGTTAGTACCTATCGTTTTTCATAACACACTGAATAGTTGAACGTAGCAATAAAACAATATCTATTGATATTGTTAGGGTTCCGCATCTAAAAAGGTAAAAACCTTATAGGATCACTTTGTTATCCATCCGTCCATCTGTCAATTTTTTTATGTGAAGATTGCGTGAAGGTATTAAGCTGAAATTAATATCAATTGTTCAGATCTATAGTTCCTTGAAGCAAAAAAAATCTAATTCAAGTTTCTAATTTAGCACAATCAAAAGATACGAGCATTTACGTATCGATTATGCTGCATTTCATATGAAATTCGCCGCATAAAACCTATAGGACACTTCCCGTGCACCTATAGTTAAGAAATTTGGCACGAAGTGAGAACTTGCAAAACAAATTTTCAAAAATCCGAAACGTGAAGATTTATAGATATCATTAATTTCATGCAAAATGAGTGCATATGCCAATGCAAATTTTATCATTTTTTATGAGTTCTATAGTGTACTTCCCGTTGACCTACTTGTAGCATACGTGACGGAACGGTACGTAACGTCGGTGTATATTATATTTAAAATATTTGTGCTCTACAAACATTGTCCGACTATATGTAATTGCTGGAAAGTACAAATGCCTTAAGAAATCGATCTAATTTCAATTCTCGTAATAAAAATAACATTTTTTTACTGTTTCCATTGTGTATTCTACACAAGTAAACGTAGGAATACTTATAAAAAAAAACCCTTTTAATTTTTTATTTTTATGTAACTTTTAAACTATTTTTATTTATATTATATGGCCTATTATTGAGCTACATTAAAGAAAAAAACCCGACTGTGGTCCCAACAGTCGGGCTTTATTTGCCATTTTTTTATTAAAACACCAATCCCTGTATATATGCTGAAGCACGGATAATCTCTGAGCTTACATGCGGGTGAAATCCTATAGGCAACCGTAGATCCGTCGATTTAGTTACATCCTATATAGACCATCTGATAAGTATTCATTTATAACCTCAGATATATATGATATTTTGTGTTTTTTTTTTACTTTCAAGAATAAGTTAAAAACCACAATCACAAATTATATCGTGATTTTTTAGTTTAATATAATTGAGAATATTTATAGTATTTTTTGTTTAATAAGCAGATACCAACAGTTATTATAGCGCATGTGAAAAAGCCATATTAGTATCGACATTGTGTTGTTAATAATAATTGAAAAGTAGTCATACTACGGGATACCTTTATATGTAATATTTAAAGCTGTTTTTTATGACACAATGTAGAATAATATATTGTATTGAGGAATCACACATTCTTTTTATTTTTTCACAATAATATGTAATTATATACTAAGATGGCAGCTCTGTTCCCCCATTTAGGTATCTGATATTCTAATAATATATGCCATAAAAATTAGCCAGATTTGATATCGATATAAATAATAGAAATACAAAACATTAAAAAGAAAAACGCAATTATATTGCATTTATTCTTATTTTCGTAGTTGAGATGTATTAATAAAATTGTAAAATTGATGTATTAATAAATTTAATGCCTTTGTTTTGAGTATAAAATTAATTTTAATTCATAAAATATATTTTTAACATGATTATTTCATTTATTTCTTTTTTCATATTTACTCCTGAGAAAGTTAATCTATCTACTCGTACTATAAATAAATGTAACGTACATACAAACTCATTAAATTTCCATCACCAAAACACAATATCAAATTCTATAAACTATGAGGCCGGTCGTGGCGCAGTGGCACGAGGTGTGACTGCAAAACCGACCGGTTGTGGGTTCGATCCCCACTCGAGAAATATTTACTTAAATTTATATTTCCATTTCTTCGCTCTGGTGTCGAGGCAAAACGCGGCGTTGAGATCTGCCACTCAAGAATTCGGCAGACAGTGGGGAACGAAGTGTCTTAACACTAGGTTCCCTCTGCCTACCCTGCTGTGTGCAGGATACAGCGCTAATTTAATTTAATTTTTATAAACTACTAGCGACCCGCTCGCGGCTTCGCCCGCTTTAACTACTGAATTATTCATATAATGTACCTATGTTTGCAAAGCACTTAAGATTACTAATGTGAAAATTATTGAAACCTTAATGCAGCCCACATTT
>DWQW01004543.1:0-19595 GCA_018249695.1 Heliconius erato demophoon | reverse complement strand
GGAGATGAAATATTTACTTAAATTTATATTTCCATTTCTTCGCTCTGGTGTCGAGGTTAAGCGCGGCGTTGAGTTCTGCCACTCAACACGCAATGCCTCCAGAATTCGGCAGAAAGTGGGGAATGGATTTCCGTTCCCTCTGCCTACCCTGCTGTGTGCGGGATACAGCGTGAAGCTAATTTAATTTAATTTTTTTTAATATTTGAATAAAGATTCAGATAGGACTCGCTATTGTTGTTTCTATTATAGAATAATATAGTGATTTAATTAGATTAAGTTTAATTGTAAAAATTCGTACTTTACATTATATAATATAAAAACTCTTTAGTTCACACCAGAAAATTACATAATTAACAAATTTATACAAAAAAAAATGTGAAAAGGCGGCCTTTTCACTAAACTAAGAGTGATCTCTTCCAGACAACCCAAAAGAATCAATTTAAGAGAGCGGGCATGGCGCGGTGCAAAGATAAAAAACCACAAAAAATAATATATATTTATAAACCTACACAAATATATGTCATAAATTACATAGAATACACATACCTTAATAGAAAAATATGAACATAGAAGATATGTGTAGATACATGATAAATACATAACAACATTTAAAATAGACTATATACTAAGATAGTAATTTTTTACTTTATATTTAAATACTTTCTTGACACTCTAACTGCAGCCTTAATGGCTTATTATAATTTGAATGTATTTCACTGTTTGCTAACAATATAATAAGAGTTCTATAGAATTTAGGCATAGTAACATACATACATGCATAGAAAATAAAAAAAAAACGAAAGATATAATGATGGGAAGACAGACACATTCGGCGGAAAGTGGGAAACTAGCTCCAAGAGGTCACATAAGTAGTATAATCTAAAAACATCCAGAACAGATGGCCACCTCAGAACAAACATCTCGATAAGCGCGGACTTTTATCACTGCGCGAATAAAATTGTCGATAAACATTACCTCGTCAATATGCTTGTTTTTTGTGTTTGGCATGTTTTCAAATAAACTTTAATGTAGATGTTGAATGAGAGGACATTAGGTCTATTTTAGACGTAATGGCCCTTCATAATGAGGCCGTCTGTCGTGGCGCAGGGGTGTTATTGTAACACGACAGTTGTTGGTTTGACCCCACTGGGGGAATGGTTTTTTTTTATTAATATTTCATTTTTAAACATTTTTAAAGTGTTATTTCACACTTAGGAAAGAGTAATTTTTATACGTTTTAGCCACTCAACAGCACGCAATGCCTCGGAAAACTAACTAAAATAGGGCATTCCCTATGTTTCACTGAGTTTTTCGAGTGTCATGACACTAGGTTCCCTCTGCCTACTCTGCTATATGCTGGTTACAACGTGAAGCAGAAAAAATATAATTGTTAGAATAGAAGCATTCAAATGACGAAAACTGCATTCGGGCATTACAAGTTCACTCAACATGTAATGCCCGAAAATAAGGCAGAAAGTAAAAATGGACTATCGTCAGTGTACATTGATTTTCCTACATGCGGGAAAAAGCATGAGCCTTTAATATATATTTAGACTGTCTTAATGAGATATTGTATAAATATAGAAATATATGTATGTAATAACATAAGTCTAGTTCTAGGTAATAGCTACAGAAAAAAAAGTATTAAAAGAAATGTAAAAATAATAAAAGGTACGGACCATAAGTCTGTAGTGTAAGAATTAAAATAAAAAAAAGTGTATATTTAATGTTTTTATTCAAGTTTTATACTTTCTTTACCTATTTTTACTCTTCAAGCCCTAAAGATTTAAAGGCCAAAATCAAAGCGCTGTTTCAAGTGCATCAGCGGTCGCAATCTTGAAACTAATGAGAAAACTAATATGGTAAGGTAGTTAAATTTCACATCGATAACAATACGAAATGGATCCAATGTTATTATTAAAACTAAAATATTTATCTATAGTTCTAAGTTCTATAAGCTCTAAGTTCTATAGTTAATCTGTCAATTTTATATTTACAGAATCTAAAGAATTTCACTAAATCAAATTTTAATGTTTCTGTTTTAACGGAGATTTCAAAAAAACATTAAGGTATATATTATAAAATAAGAACATTGACGACGTTTTTGTATTGTTCTTATTTTAAGATTTTATTTAGTGCATTTTAAAGGAAAGTAAAGGTGATTTAAAGAAATCATCACAAAACTTTTATTTGCTCATCTTGGAAATGTAATCCATATATTTATCAAGTCGACAGTAACTGTTTCCCATTAGAAAATTTGTTCAACTCAACTCAAATGACAAGTGAATTTATTTGAAACAATTATGTAAATATTATTAAAATAGACCGTTGCCAAGTTGCCAGTGGCGCGACGTTTAATTCCTACTTTATAATATAAATTTCCGATTCGCTCGATTCTTTCAATTGAATATTAATCAGCTTAAACGAACTTTCAGACGGTAGTTGAAGAGTTTTGCAATAATCCAGACATTCTCAACGTGTTGATAGAATGCTTAAGAGAAAATAAATTTAAAATGTTATTTTAGTCTCTATTATTTTAATTTAAAAATGTAATCTATGTATCTTCGTTGTGTCACAATAGCAGGGTAGGCAGAGGGAACCTAGGAATCTAGCCAAAACACTCCGTTTCCTGGAAGAAAACGATCTGTCATTCCTGGAAGTACGGCGAATTGAACCCACAACCTTGCCCTTGCGCCACGATGGCTTCAAACTTAAATTGAAAATGCTTAAAACACCTGCAAACACCTCTAGCACTTATCGCTACTCAAACACTCGCACTCGGTCCACTCTACAAGTGATTGAGTGACACTTGAGTCACGTTGAATCATTTTTTACTCACACATTTGCTGTTTAAAAGCATTTGTTTTTTTATTTGATTTAACATTTGAGCAGATGGTAGCAAATTTGGAATTTCAATGTATGAGAATGTATGAGAAGAATGTATAAGAAATGTATGAGAGTAGAATCTACTACTAGATAGGGAATCTAGTGTTACGATTCTCTGTTTCCATCTTTTCGCATAAATTTCGAAACATTGCGTGTTAAGTCGTGGAACTCAACGCCGCACTTAATCTTGTTAGTAATAGTAACTCACAACCATTGCATTTACAATCGTTATAAAATTTTAGGTGGAAAACGAAAAATGATATACTTCGGACTACTACTAAAGTGACGGATTAGGTTTTTAGTGATACGTACATTATTGCATTAGACTGTTTGGCAATAAAGTACTCGTGGCATGTTTAAAATGTATCTAGGCGTACAATAGTTATACGTTCCATTTTTACCCGGGAGAATATTTATTTACGGAGTACCTACGTAGAATGTTAGTAGGTACTTACTCTCTCTCCCTCTCTCCTTGTATTTGAAATACAATGAAATCTAAATAAAAACAGGGAATTCTATAATAATATTTTTAGATTATATAATAATAATAATTTTAAAAATTAAAATAATAATATTATATTAATTTTCAAAACATGTTTAGCGCATCTTCAGAGATTGCAGCGAACATCACTTGAAATTTAAATAAGACAGCTCTCTCAGCTTGGGATATATTATAGGGTACATTAGTAATTATTAAGATTTTTTTATAATAAAAGAAAGAAAAATAATGTTTTCTTATTGTAGTTCGAAAATATTTGTGACTACTTTTTACGTATAAAATGAAATAGAAAATATTATTGAGATCTGTAGAGGTTTTGCGGTAACAAATATCATCGGTAACTTAAAACGTTTTTACAGAAAAGCCATTCCACAAACTATCTTTTATATAAAAATCTCTGCCGTCGGAACTGAGCCGATTTGTAAAATTTCAAGCTTTTCAAAAGCAGAAGCCGTAGTGGCGCTGCGGCACTTCATCTGGCTGTTAACACGTCTGATATGGATTTAATTCCCAGTAGAAGATTTTTTTATTTAGTAACAGCACAAAGCGTGGCGTTAAGTTCCGCCATTCTACACGCAATATCACGAAAACATGGTGGAGGAATAGAGTGTCTTACTTTGTGTGCGTACTACATATTTAGGAAACAAATTATCACATGCGAAATATATTATTTCAAAGGATTTATTTAAAAATGTGCTAAAGAAATATCTTATACAAGTTTAATAGCTGAAATATTTAGACGTAAGATTGAAAGGCACGTGTTTACTGTACTCCGCGATGTTTAAATATTGTAGGCAGATGGAAACGGTATCAATCATTCGCAACACAAAATAAACAATGCCTTTTCACGTTGGAAATGGGAAGAGGATGCGGATTCCTTGAATATTTAGTATTATTCTAAAAAGTTAAATCTGTATTTTATTTCTAAACAATTAATACAATATAAATTGCATTTTATTATTTTATTTTTTTTGTTAAAAAGATCAGCATCACGCTGTATTCCGCACACTGTACTTGCATTGTAATTTTCTTTTTTTTTATTATATTATTTTCTTGTAAAAAGTTAAATATGTTAAAAGTTAAACGACCTTACAATGTAATTGCGAAACCCAGTTTTATGAAACTTCACGCTGTAGCCCGCCCAAACCAAGCTAGGCAGAGAGAACCAAGTGTTAAGACACTCCGTTAAGACACTTCCGTTTCCCTCTTTCCACCGAATTGAAAGTGAAAAGTAGCTAGTAGTATACATATGTATACTTATCACACTACGCTATACCCATAACCTTATTATATAATTCCATATATTTCAAACATTTCTGACCTTTAAAACATGATATGGAAATGTTTACACACATCTTTATATATTTGATAAAAAAGAATCTCGAATCTTTTATGAAGTTTCAATATTAAAAAACTCGCTTGAAATTCTAAAATCTAGATTTAGTATTTTTTATGAAGCTTCACGTTTTTCCCGTATAGAAGACGAAGTGAAATTAGTACTAAAGCACTGCGCTTACCCTTTTCTGCCTAATTTTCGAGAGATTGTGCGTTAAGTGTAGGAACTTAACGCCGCTGTCTACCAGAGCTGCAAATGATGATCATTTTTAAATATATTCATTCTCCCGAGTGGAAATCGAATTCACAACAATCGCGTTTACAGTCCAACGCTATCTTCAGTCAAAGTTCTTCTACTTATAATGACAATAAAGTAAATATTTTTCCATAGCCTGGTTCGTTTAAAAACTTGGCAAGCTTCACAGTGTTTCGAGTGTCAAATGTGTACAAATCCGGTACACGCCTTTCCCATCACAAGATTAAGTGCGTTTGAGATGCACTCGCTTTCTTGCATCCGATGAGTGATAACCCTAATGCAAAATTTACTGTGTTGCCAATGATTTCCTTATACATTATTATAAGTTTTGTTTTCTTTGGGTTCACTAATAAATATATATAGAGAATAGAGCATTCCGCGTATAACATGGTTAAATAGGAACCTGGGAAACTAGTGCTAAGACACTCTGTTATCCATTTTCCAAACTAAAAGTTTCGCTTTTTCTTGTTACCAGAGAGAGAATCGCACTCATACACGGTGCGTTTACAGATTTACACTGTGCCACTCCACCACGATGGCCTCCTAATTCCCACTTCCCGTGGTCTGCTTAATGCTTAGATTTGCTTGTAGTTTCTAAAATTAACCCAATAAATAATTTTCTTCTATTGCATTGGTGGCAAAGTATTACAATTTTTGTCTTTTCAATTATTATACTTTACTGTTGTTTTACAGTGAAGACGCAAAAATATATAGGAAATATACCATATGTTTTGTTTAGTTTAAATCACACGTTTAATTTTTTTTTTGTTCTTGAAGGGACCATGAGCGTTTGATATTAATTTTAACATCGTATGTCTACCCAATTTTAAGAAAAATGCACAGTAACCAACATAAAATAAAGTGATAGTATAAAGATTCAATTTTCATTTTTTCAGATACGAAATAAACAATAACAAACAACGATGAAAAGAGCAAATTGTATTCATTAGATATTTCCGCATCTATTCCGGCATATACACATATACACGCACAGCAACAATAGCGTTATATAGACAATTTGTTATATGCATATAATATTAATTAGGAAACAACCAAAAAAGGGATCCTTAGATAAACGTTGGTCGCCTTCGTCGTACAAATTGTTCAGATATAGAGACCGTAAATCACGAGATTATTTTGCACGCGAAATATGACTTTGAAACACGCGATATTTTGTGCCTCGCGCAATGAAAATGTACGTTACATTCGTAGTGTGGAACAGTGGATGGTTGTGGTGGTCTGTTTTCGTGAATATTTTAATTCAGGAAATTAATATAGAGATCAACTTCATGAATATAAATAGACAAAAACATATTTGTATTTTATCTACGTAGCGTATAGCAGAGTAGGCAGGGATAAACTGGGAACCTAGTGTTAAGACACTCTGTTCCCATTACAACTTATGTTTCCCACTTTACCCCTAAATTCTGGACGCATTGAGAGTTGATTGGCATTTTAACCAAACGCGCGCTCTTAATCAGAACGAAGAAATGAAAACATCAAATATTTCATTTCCTATAATGGGAATCGAACCCACAACTCTACTATTCCACTTTCCCAGATATAGCAAGTTCAGTGGTGAAACTGAACGCCACGCTTCGACAAAAGCAAGGAAATAAAAATATCTCATTACCCCACGTATACCACTACACCACAACGGTGTCTACCATAGACACAAATATGAAACAATAAGATAAGCAATTTAGTATTTCTAATTGAGTACTTCTACGATTCTTATAAACATCACTCAATGTATTCTTTCGTAAATGTGCGAGCCACAGAGAGGGATTACTTATAATTTTACAAAAATACTTGTAACAGGGTAAGATGAGGGAACCTGGGAACCTAGTTTTAAGACACTGTTTCCGCCTGATTATAGAGACATTGCGTTTTGACTGGTAATAAACGTCCCACTTCTTATTGTTAACTGGGGATATATTATTTATTCATTCCACTGAGAGGAAAACGAACTCGCACGCGTTACGTTTCCAGTCATATACAGTACTACTCCACTACAGTGGCCACTTATTATTTCTATTTCTCATGCTGTGCTTAAATACGTACATCTTAAGCACAAATCTCTAAAAAAAACGTTATGATTCGCTTTTAAAAGTAATTTTTACATTCTTTTTGACCTTTTTAATAGAAACACATTCCATGTTAAAGAACCATATAGCGTATCAAGATTGAATGCGTTATAAATAGCCCAGACCTACATTAAACTTAGCTTTGATACTTATGACCTATGTATGTAAGAAAGCTAAAGAGTATAAGTATGTATGACACATATTTTTATTATAGTTTATGGTACAACACTTTACAGAATAATTTAATCTCGCATAACTTATTAAGAAAGTAAATATTTATTAACCATAATATTTGGAAAAATACTATATTTTAAACAAATAATCGCGTGGAATCACCTGTAGTGGTTGAAGGAAGGTTCTATAGCCTATCAAGATTGAATCTGTAATAAATAGCAAAGAACTTAGCCATGATACGTACTTTTATAAGTAAGTTAAATAGTATATGTATGTATGACGCACTTTTCTATTATAGTTTATGATACAATACTTTACGGACTAATTTATTCTAGTATAACTTTTTGAAAAAGTAAATATAATAATAACATTTTTTTGCTTTATTATCTCATTTCAAACCCTCGAGAATTTGGCGGAAAGTAGGGAACGGAAGAGTCTTGATCGCAATGGAGTGTCTTAACACTAAGTTCCTTGTGCTTACCCTGATATATGTGGAATACAGCGTGAAATTAAAAAAATGTTTTACATTGAAGGGTAAACGCAAAGAACCTAGAGTTGAGACTCTCCGTCCTTCACTTTCCGCCCGAATTCGAGACATTGCGTTTTGTGTGGCGAGATTCAACGCCGTGGTTTGTTTTTGAGTCAAAATAAAAATAACTCGAGCTTCAAATGGAAGTTAGATCCTAAACGTTCTGTATATGGTTGTGTAAAATAAAACATAATTTTTATATAAATAACCACGATGATATCTTCGACGCGGTCACTTTCAGACCTATAGAAGTGCCCGGAAGGAATAAATTAAGTAAAAATCGATGACGACACTTCATCTTGATTATTCTTAAAGAGACGATTTGCATTTATTTTCTAATATTTCAAATTATTACTTTAGAGGGAAATTTACGTATGTATAATATACTCTAACATACTATGCTTTATCATCTCTTTATCATCTACTGTGTGCATACCTCTTTCGCCTCGTCCAACCTCTTCATACATGCCCTCCGTGGAGTCCTTTATCTTTGCATGCATGCATGCAGCATGGGGTGGAACATCGAAATGCACGATGCTTCTTCTTAAATGAATGAATGAATGGATGAATAAATAAATAAATGAATGAATGAATGAATAAATTAAAGAATGAATGAATGAATAAATGAATGAATTAATGAATGTTTGTATGAATGAAAGAATAATTGAACGAACGAACGAACGAACGAACGAACGAACGAACGAACGAACGAACGAACAAACCAACGAACGAACGAACGAACAAACCAACGAACGAACGAGCGAAGAAAAACAAATAAACAAAAGAACAAATCAAAAATTGGTGTAATGTAATGTTGTTTTTTTTTCATGTCAATAAATAAAATTATTTATCCGAATGAGAGTGGATTATTCAATACAATTCAAAATTTGCTAAGCAAAATTTGCTAAAGTACCTACAGCAAAACTCAGCATAGACATTTTTTTACTAAGATATAGATATTTAAGTCGAGCCGAGTCGAAATCAATGATGTCGTGGTGCATCGGCACAAGCGTGTGACTATAAGCACGACAGGTTGTGAGTTCGATTCCCAGTTGAGAAAATTTAATATTTATTATTTTCATTTCTTCGCTCTGGTGTTTGAAAAAGTGCTGCGTTGAGCTTGGCCGCTCAATACGCAATATCTCTCCACTTCTCCACTTCCACCGAATTCTAGAATTCGGCGGAAAGTGGAGAACGGAAGTCCCCAGGCTCCGTCAGCCTAGTCTGCTATTTGCAAGATACAGCTGAAACTAAAAAAAAAACTTTAAATCCAGTAAGCCGTGATATTCGACTCTGTAAAAAATATATTTATATACGTTGAACAGATATTAATAAAAATAAAATTTTATTCCTTTTCATAGTTTATATCTCAATTACGCAAAAACCTTTAGGCTTAGCAACTGTTATCAATTTATGTTAAAAAAAACATTTTTTGTTCAATAATATCTCTTTGTATACAATATCGCAGGCAATGACAACTATAAAATGAATATAAATTTATTCGAATAGTTAGTATATTTATTTGTTGTTACAATCCAGTTCTACAAATCGGATGTACAGATGTATCTTGAGCAAATACTGATATTGACATTCGAAATGACGGGAATCTGGATACATGAAGAAAAATAAAGTATATATTTTTAATACATATTATGCAACATTTAAAAACGCAGTTCTTTGGAAAACATATTAAAATTGGAACGTAGCGGAATTTCAACTCGCGACTTAGATAGTCTGCAAGAGGCGCGGGTCCGAATCCTGTTACGTTCAATTTTATTTATCATTTTAGAGGTAGCTCCAAATACGTACGTATATTTCTGTCTGGGAGGATGATTGAGTCATTGTATTGATCTAGGTGCTTTTATATATTGGGTATTGAAATAATCTGAAAATAATATACGTAAAATTAAAACTTGCTAGTATAACATAAAAAAAAAAATCAGCTTCACGCTGTATCCCGCACACAGCAGGGTAGGCAGAGGGAACCTAGTGTTAAGACACTCCGTTCCCCACTTTCTGCCGATTTCTGGAGGTAATGCGTGTTGAGTGGCAGAACTCAACGCCGCGCTTAACCTCGGCACCAGAGCGAAGAAATGGAAATATAAATTTAAGTAAATATTTCATCTCCTCGAGTGGGGATCGAACCCACAACCAGTCGGTTTTACAGTCACACCTCGTGCCACTGCGCCACCACTGGCCTCTAGTTAGTATTTTGCTCCAATTTTAAACAATAGTTAGGACGTCTCAAAGAACATTTAATATGGATAAATAAGACTAAAAAAACAGCTTAACGTTTCCTCCTGCATTGCAAGATAGGCAATGACAGACTTCTGTTAAAAACTGTTTACCGTTAAAAAACTACAATCCTATTGCTTTTACAAAGTCTTCTCGTAAAAATGAGACAGAAGGTCTTCTTAATCTTCAACACTTTGGACATCATCTTGATGAATGTCTTCTTTTAATAAGTTCTCGTCGTCAGTTGGCTCGTCGGCAGATGCTAGTACAGCTTTGATTTTAAATTTTCATAGATACTACTTTTGTAAACTCATCAAAAACAATATTTTCTTCCGTCCCTAATTCTGAACTAAAATTATATCCCTACAAAAAATTGTAATGGTTTCGTGAAAAGCCAAATAAGTTTATAATATTTATTTTTTAGCATTATGTGACATCTTCAGAATTTGGCAGAAGGTGGGGAGCGGAGTGCCTTAACACTAGGCATCCTCTACCTACCCTGCTACACGCAGAATACATTGTGAAGCTGAAAAAAAAATTTACAACGAAAAGTGAAAAGTATAATAAAAATATTGGAAGGTTTCTAATAAGATTTCACTTGATTACTTTATTTTTCAAATAATGTAAATATTGTAAATTAAAAAAAAAAATTGTAAATATTGCCTTTTTTCATTACTCATTTGAAAATTGAGAAGATATGATTTTGCTTTGAACTTATAAATTACACTTCTAATTTGACTTGTTTTTTTTTTAAGTGCTAGTTGAACGCTTCGTTCGCTTCGCTTCGTTGACGGCGTGAAAGGATTGGCTTGTACAAATAAGATTAATAAACTGAGTTTAAATATTTCAAGTTGTATATATATATTTTTACTTTGAATGCATAAGATTAGTTACTTTCGATTCGATTTTGGATTCGATCTTTACTTGAGTAAATAACTTTTTTTTACCTTCACGCTGTATTCCGCACATAGCACGGTAACAAATTGAACGGAATAACCTAGTGTTAAGACATTTCCCAATTGACGTGTTGCCCACTTGTCGTGATATTGCCTGTCGAATGGCGGAACCCAACTCTGTGCTTTGTCTTGTTGTCAGAGTGTGAAAGTTAACTTAATTCACTCCCGCTAGTGTGGGTGGATCGAACATAACCGCCACAAAGGTAATTATAGTATATGGTAATAAGCAAATATTGAACAAATAAAAAAATATATAATGCAACTTTAAGCGTATTCTGAGAATTCTATAAAACTGTATAAATATACTCAGTTCACTGTATTTCTTCCGCTAAAAACAAACAAATCTTATATCTATACAAAATAAATATTTATATGTAATGCTTCTGCGTTCAAAATCGTTATTTCTAAAACTAATGAATCTCTGAACTAAGTATATAAAAATAATAAGTACTCGTATGTTGGCGAAATAGTGTCCTCAAAAAATATTATTCTTAAAATTAAAATTAAAAATCTAAAAGAAAGGCAGTCGTGACAAGCACAAGCACAAGCGTGTGACTGTAAATGCTACAGGTTGCGGGTTCAATTGGGGCATGGGGCAAAAAGCGGTGTTGAGTTCCGTCACATAACGCGATACCTCCAGAATACGGTGGAAAGTTTACCGATAAGTTTCTTATCACTAGACTCTCTCTGCCCACCCTGCTACATGCGGGATACAGCCTGAAGCTAAAACGAAAAAAATAAAGTTATCCATATTATGTAAATTAATTGCCCAACGCATTTTCTAGTCTTCAAGTTTATTTAGTTATTAAATAGATATGTAGATTTTGTAGTTTTTTTCTTTGATGTGATCAAAATGTAAATAAATAATTTGTTGCTCTGGTGTTACACGGGGTCGTGGGCGGCAGTGATCACTTACCATCATCAGGTGGCCCGTACGCTCGTTTGTCTTATCTTTTTCCATAAAACAACACACAGCAAGGTAGCAGGGAACTCCGTTCTACGTTTTTCGCCAATTTTTGGAGCCATTGCGTGTTGATTGGTGGAACTCAACGCTGCACGTTGCCTCAAAATTTTAATGATTAAAAAAACTTAATTAACAAAAAAAATGTCCTATAAATGTATAATTTTATTGTGTAAACATGTACCTAAAGAATATGAACCTGTAAGTATTATCAAATAGTAATAATTTCCAACACTTTTACACATTGTAACCAAAACAGCATAGTCCAAACCAAATTCTTGTTCAAAACTAGGCGTGTCAATATAAATCGTGCAGAATAACGACCGTTTCTATTTACTGCCGGAGTGGCGTGGTGTGTGCTGTATCTTATTTTATTGCTGCACTAAATACAGTGGAATAACAGGATTGTGTTTTGTGTACATATTTGAGGTAACTTTTAATGTCACATTTTGTTTTAGTTTATATTATTTATTTGAATAGAGTGACACAGCACTGTGTTCTTATTCTATCATAAAATAAAATCAGACAAGCGCGAGTCAAGCTTGCCCACTGAGGGTTCCGTACGAAAATTGGAGGTCTTGGACTATTTCTGGAATTGAGGCTTAGCTTAACTACATTGATTTTTTTTTCTAGAAATCATGGGGCCCTAGATCTAGGTATATGGTTTGAATAATATTTTTTATAATAGTAATAAAATAATAATTTAATCATTGTAATAAATTGCTAACTAACATTTTTTAAATTGTATTACCTATATGTGTTTTTAAAGTGCAATAAAGAATATATATATAAATTTCTTTATAAATTATAAGTATAATTATAAGAATATATATATAAATTTCTATAAAAAAATATCTAAATTTGGCTCCTCTTTAACTCGTTTGCCAAATGATCTTGTATAAAATTCCTTCCCTTTCCAAATTATTTAACTGTCCTAGGTTCAATATCCCATGCAACACTTTCAACACCTGTCTGCAAAACATTTATTGTTAAAATTGCTTCAAATATAAAAAATACTTATAAATATAATAGAGAATGTTGTAACATTGACATATTTCATGTTAGGTTCTATAAATAAATATTATATCATATCACGATGACCACTTCATTTTATAATTTATTTTCATAGATTAATATAAAACAAAACATAGTCTATCATTTCAATAGGAATTCAGGGCAAATGAAATTATCATTCTATTACCGTAGTAGAGACGGTAATTGATTTTGTGGATTTAACGGATATTTGGTTTACTAATTACAAAATTATTACAACTATCAACGCCAACAAAATTAGCTTGTAGTCTATAAATTATATGATGTGATTTCTTGAGCATTTTTAAAGGGGCAAGTCGTGGCGCAGTGGCACAAGTGTGTGTCTGTAAACTAGACAGATTGTGGGCTCGTTTCCTACTCGAAGAAATTAAATATTCAATAATACCATATTTCTCGCTCTAGTAACAAGGTGAATCACGGCGGCGGAACCTAGTGTTAAGACACTCCTATCCCCACTTTCTGTCGATTTTTTCCAATCACGAGTGTTGGTGCCAGAATTAAGTAATGAAAATATTAATAAGTAATCATTTATTCCACCGAGTGGAGATCGAACCCGCAACCGTCGCGTTACAGTATTACTCTTGTGCTCTTGTGCCACGACGTCCTTAATATTAATTATCTAATAATTGTTGTTTTTATTTAATTTTTAATAATTGTTCTCAATTAATTTAGGATCTGTTTGATAAAATCAACTACAGTATGTGTAAATAAAAAAATATATATTTATAATATTCTTTTTTTGTTAAAATTTGACGCTTCAAAAGTTGTTCAATAAAGGAGATATCAACATAAAATATTAGACTAGAAACTTTTTAACGTCTCAATGAACTTTTAGAAAAAACAGATACTCTTTTATTTTTTTATTGAATATGCTATTTATTATGATAAGCATAGTTTAGGATTATAAGTTCGTATGAAAGTGTTATACTAACAGTAGTATTAAAAAAAAGTAAAAGCACATTACATAGAGTTTTTTTAGATCTTGGTGTAGATTCAGCGAATCATTATATTATATAAACGTCTCTCCATCCTTCTTCTTCCAGCTATCCAGTTTTATGTTTTTATACAGAGGAATTAAATACAAAAACTCCATACAAAGACAAGGAAAAACCATAATTCTACACAAAAATCCCTCGAGTGAGATTTGAATCCATCACCCGTCAAATTAACATCAGAAATGACTATGATGTATTTATAAAATAAGTTCCTAAATAACCTTACCGTATGTACATTATATAATATCCTATAGCCCGAGCAGGTTATCTACGGGTGGATAGTAATTTTCAGTTCACTGCCTGTATTACATTAACTTCGGGTCAGATTTACGGCAAAATCCAAAAGGTAGTAACACTGTCAAACAGTACTATAGTACGGTTGGTGAGTCGTGGCCGCCCTTAAGTTAGGCTTAGCTATATTTTTACACTCGAGAAGAAAATAAATAAAAGTAAGAAAAATCTTAAGATCAAATCTGAGCAGCTATCCAAAGCTTACTTTAGGGCGGCCACGACTCGCCGACTATACTATATACTAGATAAAATATCTAGGCATCCTAAAGAAAAAAGAGCCACGTCTAACTATAGTTATCAGCGATCGGTAACATAAGAGTAAGAATGGATACGAAAATAAGTTATCTCTATATGTCTAAATCTGAGCTTATACCACATGAACGTTGAGTTAAGGCAATTTGGCTTTGTACTATAAAGATTATTTTTCCTTTTCGTTCACATTATATTATTTTCTTTGTACTTTCATATAAAACTGAAGTTTCTGTCTGTGATTGTGTAATGTTTTCCTCTAATATTACAGCAAAAATTCAATAAGGATATTACTTTTTTGTTTGATATTCACCACGATACCATCACAACGTTGTTAGAATAAACTAAAAATAACAGTTGTGGATATTCAGATATAATCATATAACTCAAGTAAAAAAATACAACACAGGTAATGATAGCATATAATGTTTGTAAATTAGTTAGAACGAGATCGTAATAAGAAACTATTTATCATTCGGATTTCTTTGTTAAAATCTTTTTTTAAGGAAAAGACAAGGCAAACGAGCGTTCGGGTGACCTGATGTTAAGTGATCACCGCCGTCCACGACCCCGTGCAACACCAGACGAGCTATAGGTGCGTTGCCGGCCTTTAGGGTGGGTTTGGCGCCGGAGCCCGGCATTACCTGATGCGAAACGCAGTGGCATAAAGCAACTACTTAACGCCGGTTTTCAATGTCGGAGGTGGTAATGATCCGGTCGAGTCTGCCCATGCGTGTTGCCATTGCTGACGACGTGACTCTACCACACGTACTTTAGTCGCTTCTTACGACACCACCAGTACCAGGATGATTTTATTCTAGGCCGGGATCACACGGCAAATATGTAACTATATTACATAAGAAGATTGTAAAGGAGCCCCAGTTACCCGAGTGTAGGCTATACTTCGATTTCAAGTCTTAGTTACAGCTTCGGGCTCCAGAGTATAAAATTGTATTTGCTGTAAGTTCATGAATTAATAATAATAAAGTACAGAATTATTAATAACAGAGGTTTTCTTAAAACCATTACAATACAGAAGATAACAATATATTGTGACAGGAAAAAATGTGCAAGATTATTAATTAATTATTGAAACCAACAAAATAAAATCACACAGAATTCAAATGTTTTCCAAGCCAAGTCGTTGTTTAAACTGAAACATATAACTCTTTTCAACACACAATCAATTTAGACGTCGATAGAAACTCAGAATTTTCTCGAAAAACAATAATATAAATATTTAGAAGCTATTCCCTTAAATATAGGATTTCCATTTGCTTCGACATTGAAGATAAATATATCTCGAACAAGACCTAAGTCATGAGCAAACGAAATAAAGAAAAATATAGCGGCAATATTAAAGTCATCAATTTTACAAAGTGACATCGGACTCGTATAACTCTTCTTTTGCTTCAACTTATTTAGACAAAATAAATGGTTTATTACCAAATAATGACATTAAGAGGTCGTCGGTGCGCAGTGGCACAAGCGTCAACGCAATGGTTGTAGGTTTAATCCCCACTCAAGGGAATGAAATATTTGATATTTGCATTTTTTTTCTCTGGTAACTTAAAGTTCACTCTAGATTCTGCCTCTCCTGCCTTCTGATTCTACTTTGCTGTAAGCGGGATACAGTATGAAGAATATATTATTATAAAAAAATATATTATTGGCTGTGGGATATTTTCCATTTTTTCTCCGTGATAAGATAGAACGCGGTATTTAGTTTCAAGTCCAAAATTAGATCGGATACCAATAGAAGTTATATTTATGATGAACATGATCCATTTTGAAAATGGGAGCTACAGGCAAATTTTGGTATGACTTTCATTATATTGCCGGCTCTTCTCAGCAGAACTGCCTTCCGAACCGGTGGTAGCTTTTTTTTTGTTTTATGTTCATTCGACGATTCAAAAGTAATAAGAGTTTATTTGTATAAAGAATATTTTGAATTTGAATTTGAATTTAAGAATTGTGGAGTTATGACTTAGTGTAAAACATTAATCAATACAAACTTTATTACATATATTCAGTAAGCAACACACAAAATAAATTATTTAATCTAATATAATTTTGCAAAACAACTGCAAAAGTTTTATTTTCAGTTCAACTGCAACGATAAAATCTATATAAATAAGCAAAATTTTACGAATAGCACCATATATGTTCATGAGTTTATTTATAAACACCTGCAAAGAGAGTAGAAATAAAAAATGAAAAAAGTGAAAACCGACTAAAAATTAAAATAATAAATAAAAAAGATTAAGATGAAAATGTTAGATTTACAAATGTTATAATGAAATAAGACCGTCACATTCTTTTTCTTAAATTCAACTCTCAATATCCAGTTCAGTGGGCAATGTAGCACCTTCCAAGGCGAATATTTCCGATGAAATGCTCCCAACGACCGCAGTTTTGTTAAAAATCTATCAACTTGAGAGATAGTTTAGAAGCTGCTGATATATCAATATTTAAACAAAAATCCTTGTATTTTACAATAAAAATAACTAAATACGTTTATCTCAACTAGTACACTAGGATCGTCACACACAGAAAAGTATTCAGCTTAATTTAGGTTAATAATTTCATTATTTGATAAAAATAAAGCAAAATAGAGGCCAGTCGTGGCGCAGTGGCACAAAGTGTGACTGTAAAACCGACTGGTTGTGGGTTCTGTAACGATCCATACCAGAACTAAATTGTGTTGGTAAATAATATATTTAATTAAAAAAAAAACATTTATAAAAATCATTTAAAAAAAAATATCATTTATAAAAAAATATTATAAATATAATTTATAATATTATTTAATTTATAGCTTAAGATAAATACAATCTTATAAATAATATTTTAGTTCAGTTCTTTAATTACGCGTTCCGTTCACAAGTAATATTAAAGTAACGTAATATACCGTAGGTAAAAAACCGCAGATATAAAATATATTTATTAAAAATAATTTAATAATTATATTTAAACGTTATGTATTATAATTTAAAATAAATAATAACATAATTAATATTTTAATTATTGTAAAATATTATGTTGGCTGAATACGCTACTATCAACGTCAAATTCAAGGAAAAAGAAAAGAAAGAAAAGGAAGATGGCAGATGCGTCTGAGTAAGGATGGATGTTTTAAATGTTTAAAGTTATAATTTATAATTAACATATAACTAGTTATATTTAATATTTAAAAAGCATGTGAGATTATGTCTTCAATTGTGATATAAGTATTCGAGGCTACTAAGATAAGTTATAAGTGCTTATTACGTATTTATAATTGTTTGGTTTGGAATACTTCATCGGTAAGCTTTTAAAAGATTATTATTATAACAAAGAAGAGTGATATTAACGCACTTAATGCCAGCCATCAATATCCAGAAATAAATATTATTTATTTAGTAAATGGAAATAAATACATGAAGATGTTTTATGAGGTATGTAAAATTACAATTATATTAATGTACGCAGGATGCCTGCCGCCATCTTCGTTAAATGAGAGTTAAATAGATTTGGTGAATTATAATTACTTATAAATGTAGTGTCTTTATATTATATTAGTAAATATTTAACATGTTAATATAAAAGGAAATATAAATATAATAGTATCATTTATAATATAATATAAAACTATTATATCAAATTATATATTTACAATTTATAAATATTATATAATATGAGTCTATTTAATGTCCTAGAATGAAAGTAATCTGTTAATATTTTTTATATATTATTTTAATTAAATATCATAAATACATTAGATATTAACCAAATATTAATTATTTACGACTTATACGACTGTTAGAGTTCATTGACCCTATGTTTTACTATTAACTAAGATAAAACTGACTGCTACTTGGCTTCGCTGGTACTAATGTGCTTGGCTAAGTGAATTGCTATGGCATTTAATTTTATATATATTATATTTAGATAATTTCGCGGTGTCTTGTGGTGCGTCAACGTTAACACTTAGTGTGTGATGCTATGTTATGTCCTAGTACTGGTGTATGTAGTAGTGTCCGTCCTTCTCGGCTGTGTGGTGCTATTTTATGTCCTAGCTCTGGAGTACATATATAGTAGTTTCCGCTTATTTGTTCAACGCTTGGTTTTATCGTAGAAAACATAATGCGTCAATCGCCTGCTGTCAATGATACTTATAATATATAGCCGGGCGTCACTGGTGCTGGCATATTTGGTATAAGCGAATTGCTTAAGTAGTGTTGGATGCACATTTAATATTAATATTGTTACCTCTGAATCTCTAAAAGATCTCGGATTACTTACGATCACTACGAAGGGTTCTAACTAAATTAGACGTATCACGCCATACTAAAATATTAAAATTATTATTTAAATAATTTTATTTAAATATTTTATTGAGTACTAGGGTAACTGACATTACAGTTCGATCCCCACTCGAGGAGATGAAATATTTACTTAAATTTAAATTTCCATTTCTTCGCTCTGGTGTCGAGGCAAAGCGCGGCGTTGAGTCCTGCCACTCAACACGCACTGCTTCCAGAATTCGGCAGAAAGTGGAAAACGGAGTGTCTTAACACTAGGTTCCCTCTGCCTGTAGTCAGCATGGTGCTGTGTGCAAGATACAGCGTGAAGCTGAATAAAGCAAAATACACAGTTTTTGTAATATTAGTGTAAATATTAAATAAAACATCCCTTTGTTTCTATCGTACTCCATAAAATCCTTAGGGCATTAACGCAAAACCTAGGACAGCTCTCAATCAAGTCTAGAATATCATAAAAAATCCCGTCGGTAATATGACTAGAATAATTCATAGATATATATCTATCTGGGGGCACGGCAGTGCCCCCGCCAAGTCGAGCAAAAAACAGCGGCACGGCCGTATCATCCTTTTCTCGAAGCAATTCAGGCCATTTTCGACCCCCTATAACTTCGTTGTGGATAAAACAAGAAACCTGAATTAACAGTAACTAATCAGGCACAATATAAACACGGTATATTTAAAATTTCAGTCAATTTGAACCAGTAGTTTAAGAATGACAACTTGTTAAAGTTTCTAAATTTTGTCACTCACTGACTGACTCACCGATCATCAAAAGTCCAAGGCAC
>DWQW01004542.1:0-19596 GCA_018249695.1 Heliconius erato demophoon | reverse complement strand
TTGCGGCAGGATTTTTTTGGGCAACCCTAGTGTAATCTATTCTACTATCATGTATCATTCTTAAATATAAGTTTCATTAGAAAATCTAATCCCTACAGTTTTAAACGATGGGATCTTAGGCCATTAAAGTAAAACGATAAAACTTTCAAATATCCATTTTCTTGATTATAACATTTAAATAAAACACTAACATTGTTGAAGATTCAACAATACAAACAAAATTATGATATAGAAAATAATTATAAAAAATATTTTCTTTATAAGTCTTATGAAAATTGAATTGAATATTATTATATATATTTGTTTATCAGCGTCACGCTTTATCCCGCACACAGCAGGGTAGGCAGAAGGAACCTAGTATTAACACACTCCGTTGCCCACTTTCTGCGCTATTCTCGAGGCATTGCGTGTTGAGTGGCAGAACTCAACGCCGCGCTTTGCCTCGACACCAGAGCGAAGAAATGGAAATATAAATTATTATATATATGTTGAAGTTTAAAGCTTTTAATATTTACTTTTTTTTATGAAATACACAAAATTATGTAAATTCGGCGACATTTGCCCGTAGTAATTGAAGTTGGAAGGGCGGAACGGATTTCGTTGAATTTTTTTTATGAAGAATAAAGGAAATTTATTAGTTCTTAGAAATTAAGGCAATTAGAAAATTTAATTATTTCTATTAATTATTTATTATTATTTAAATAAATAATCAGTGAAAAAATATGTTTTTTTTATATACATAGTCTGAAAAAAAAACATTCGGTCTAATTGTGAGATAACCTAGTTTCTTCACAATATACTGCAAGTGCCCTAAAAGAAAACTGGAGCATTGTACATCTAGGACTTTAGGTCGGATATTAAAGTGCTAAGCTTTTACTCTTTTTGATCACTTTTATGCAGATGCTTTGTTAACACTAAAATAGGTCAAGTGATATTATAAAAGCTTAAACATTGGTATAAAAATTGTGACACACTTTTTTCTATTTAGAATAGGTTTTTTTATGAAATGTAATTATATTTTTTTTTCTGTTTTTTATTTTCTTATAAACTTTTAGGTGGAGGTCAAGTATATATACTTCAGAACACAATAGGAACTATGACGCTATTATGACAAACATAGGATAATTCTGGCTATTATAGTAATAGTAAAGAGATCTTTTTTAAGAAGTATTTTATTTTGTTTCAGCATAACATTTGGAAACCAAAAAAAAGGACTCCTAGTTCTTCCTTTTCCTTAATAAATTTGTGGTAAAAAAAAATGATTGATTACGTTAAAATCAATTTTCATACAACCGTAGGTAACATAACATAATATTTAATTTTGTTTGATTTTTTACCTACTCATAATATTAAACTTTTAAAATGTATGTATGCAAATGAAGATTCTTATTACGATTGTGAACTTGAAACGAAAAAAACAAACTAAACTATACTCGAATTATTTAAAATGTTAAAAAAACATATATAAATAATTAAAAACTTTAAAGTAATTAATAATTTAAAAACAAACAAATTTCTGTGTTTTTTTAAAAAGAATTCACTTATTTCACTAGCGCTAAATATATATTACGACGTGTAACGCACTACAATAAAGATTATTATTTATAGCATCGCGTGATAAGGTTTATATGGAAAAACTAATTTTATTTTCACTAAAGCAGCGTATTCGCGATACGTGACTACACTAAATTATAACTTTAATTATAATATAACAGTGTTTTATTTTAACGAGTACTGGGAACATTGTAATAAAAATCAATAAGGCATCTGTTCGTGAGGCCAGTCGTGGCGCAGCGGCACGAAGTGTGACTGTAAAACCGACTGGTTGTGGGTTCGATCCCCACTCGAGAAAATAAAAATTTACTTAAATTTATATTTCCATTTCATCGCTCTGGTGTCGAGGTTAAACGCGTCTTTGAGTTCTGCCATTCGACATGTAATGCCTCCAGAATTCAGCAGAAAGTGGGGAAAGGAGTGTCTTAACACTAGGTTTCCTCTGCCTACCCTGCCGTGTGCGGGATATAGCATAAACCATCGTGGTTCGTGTGAAACAGCTATTAATGATAAGAAATGGGTTATATCAGTAAATGCGATAGCCCAAATCTAAGCTTTAAAGTTTTTTTTAATCTTAAATAGTTCGTGTATCTAATCTTAGTTTTACTCACCGGAAAATTTTATTATTTATTTTATTTAGAAATAGTTCTGATAATTTTGTTTATTTGATTTTATTATCTGATGTAATTTTATTTATTTTTATTGTTTGGTACTTCAAAAAAGAAAGGAACTCTTTTAGATTTCCTTTGTTGTCTGTCTGGCTGTCGGTTTGTCAATCAAGACCTTTTTCTCAAATTCGTCTGGAGCTTAATTTAATATGAAATATTTAAAGGCGTATAGTCCCTTAGAGCTTTGAATAAATAAGTTTATATGTCAACGCAATCAATAAATTCGCCGCGTAATCGAAACCTGCAGGGTAAATGAAATCTATAGGGGTAATCTATAGGGATATGGACCAAAAACGATGAAAATTGTCTAGTAAGTGAGAACTTATAGTAGAAACGAAGGCAAATATCCGAAAAACGAAAATTTATAAGTAGGTAGGTATATCATAGTAAAAACCATTACAAAATTATATTTGTAGTTTATTTCATGCAATATGAATGCATACGCCCGCATATTTAAGTCTGTAAACTTAAAAATAATTCTCATCAAATTCCCGGCTTTCCCTGTCTGGTTTTTTTTTAAATATAAGTGACAATTACATTCTAAAATATCTCAATTGTTATTTTGTAACTTAGTACTATTTAAAAATATCCAAGAATCTGATTCAAGAACTAACATTAGAAAGTATAAGAATGTGTTTGGTTTAACATGCTTTTCACAAGAACTGATGATGAAGAACTGACTTTTTTATAATATTACGCAAAAAAAAAGTAAACAGATCCACAGCAAATCCCAAAGCAAAAAATATAAATATTAAATCCTATAATAAATCACCTTATAATTGGGCGCTAACGTAGTGATATATTTCTCCCTTAACTCGTTTCAGTTATTATAGTTTAATACGCCATTGTTAGAGGATTAAGGTTTTGTAAAGGGTATTACAATGAAAGACACGCAAAACATTGATATGTTTATAATTGACCTACAAAAAGATGGAAGTGCGAAATCATTTCATCGGATTTTAATATTTATTACAAAGCAGTAAAGCTAAATTTTCCGTAAACAAAATATTTTGGCATCAATTGATGCTTCGTGTATACGTTGCGTGTCTGTCAACTATAGTGACACGTAAACTAGGTATATTCAGTTCGTGTAATAACAGGATAGACAGTTTCTTTTAACCTATTATTTTTTAGCTGGGCTAGTTACTAATTATATGTTTTCGTATAAATTACTATATTTAAACTAAGGGCGACTATGACTGAGATATATTAAATAATAAATTCATCAAAATTAAGAAATAAATCAATACAACATTATTATTGTGACAATGTAAAAATCTTGAATGAATCAGCTCACGCTGTATCCCGCACACAGCAGGGTAGGCAGAGGGAACCTAGTGTTAAGACACTCCGTTCCCCATTTTCTGCCGAATTCTGGAGGCATTGCGTTTTGAGTGGCAGAACTCATTGAATGAATATTTATATAAATAACATCACTAAACTGCCATCGTCCCCTAATACCCTCATTTGCCCTCCGACCGTGACACCTATTGATTTAACAAGTAGTCCATATGCAACGCAAACCAGGGACCCTCTAAGTAAAGAAACACCATTAAAACCCACATGGGACTCAAACCCATAGTCTCTAGGGTAAAAAGTAACGTGCGGTTTTGTTGCACTTTTATTTTACCTCTAATTGGTGCGTTTCGGGGGTAAAGCTCCCTGAAGGCCTCGGGGGAGATCAAACACGACTTTTCAATGTCACTTTATTTGTGCGTAATGAATGCTGTCGGTTTAGATAATTTGATTTATTATAGCGTTTTATGGATATATTTTTTCTTTGGTTAACTTGATGTGGAACATATTCGTGTAATGTTGAGATAAATATAATAAAAATATGCTAAGAATAATTTTATGTTTATGGAGAGACCAATCCACTGAGCACTGATATCCCTAGCCCAGAGACGAGAACCGTAGAGAAAGAATCCGTAGGGGAATAATTTGCTTGAAGGATTGCTCAGCAAAAGTGGCAGTGGGCAAAACATATAGCGCGGAAAACCGACGGCCGTTGGGACGGAGAGGTTTCCAAATGGCGGCCACGAACTGGACGGCACATTACAGGCAGGGCCTCCGCCAGGTGGACCGACGATCTGGTCAGGGTCACAGGTCACAGTCACTGGACGTAAGAAGCGCAGGATCAATGGGCGATAGATCCTTGGCACATCTAAAGGCTGATGTGCTGATGATGATGAAAACGAACTAAAGCTGGTACGTTGTTTATATAACTTAACTGTTGCATGGCCTCTCTACCGCAAGCATATTGTTACACTTGATCGATTCCATCTTAAATGTTTACGCGATATTATGAATATCCATTGGTGGGACCGTGTTTGTAATACAGAAGTATTACAACGTGCGAAGATTGACGGAATGGAAGCTTTTTTGATGCGAAGACAGTTGCGTTGGGCCGGTCATATCTCTCGGATGTCGGAACTAAGAATAGCAAAACGTATCTTCTATTCCGAACTGGAGGTCGGCAAGCGGAAACAAGGCGGCCAATTACTGCGGTACAAGGATGTACTAAAACGCCACATGAAGAGATGCGACATGAATCCATCCGAATGGGAGACAATTGCAGCTGATCGGCCTCAATGGAGACGTATCGTCAACACTAAGGTGTCAGAGTTTGAAATAAAGCGAAGAGATGAGCTCAATATTAGACGAGACGAGCTTAAGGCCCACGTACCTGAGGCTATTAATTACAATTATATTGGGGGTGTGCTGACATGCAGTGAATGTGGCCATACTTTTTCTGCAAAAATCGGTTATGTCAGTCACTTTAGAGCTCATCAACGAAGCTCTTGTTAGCCAGATGCCAGTCACCGTGGCCGAAAACGGTCAGGACAGTATTATAACTTAACTGTTTTACTTTTAGCTGTAGGAGTTAATTCGGTGTAGTCAATATGTCTAAATTTTAATATAAATATTTTAATTTTATTTTAATAAAAAGTCAGTTGTTCTTATAAACAACAAAGCTGCCTACTGCAAAGGTGTCTATTCAACATTAAAACAATAAATTATTCATAGAATAAACATGTTCAATGAAATGACGAATTATACACATAATATTAAAAATCTTCAACGGTTATTACTTCTTTTATTGATATACTCGTACAAAAAAAAATAAAAAAAAATAAGCCGTTGAATATAAAAATATTGACGTATGGTAGATTCAGATAATAATCTCTACCCTTCGCAAAATATTTAGTTACGCAAAAAATTTTATCTCTTTTTAAATCCGAACTGATTAAAAATCCAACCGAGCGGGGATCCTAACAATGAAAGGATCTCAATATCATCGGATGATCCAGTACGCTACCAAATTTCACGCACCCCTTGTAATAATATGTGTGTAGACCCTTATCTACCCTCCTTCAATCGCACGAAGGCTACGGAACCGATAAAAGCCTTCAGTATATCATATTGGCACTTTTTGGTTGAGGGTAACCTAATATTTTATACTTCTTAAAGGATAATGCCACTGCTTTCCGAAATGTATGGAAAAAGTACTATTGAGGATATGCTTTTAAAGAAATGACGTTAATATATCAACTTGGGGGTGAAAAAGTTTAAAGTGTTCGTGACCTTTGTTTGAGTAATAGTGCTAAAAATGCAAGTTTCATAGATATATTATACTAACCTACATCTATTAAAATTTATTTTCTATTATTTATTGTATAAATGTCATAGAAAAAAATATTAAATTGTATTTGTAACTCCCAAAGATCTTTAAAATATCAGCAATTTTATTTTCATGTTCAAATTATTCATTCATCATTTTATTAATTTTACATGATTATGTGAAAGTGGCAAAGACATTTCATTAAAAATATAGCTCCATATAAATACCTACTCTAAAATAATAATGTAATCTCAGCTTCCGCACCATGATGTCGATCATATTTTTTTTTAGCATTGTCCTGTATCTCGTACACAGCAGGGTGGGTAGCGGGAATCTAATGTGAAGACACTCCGTTTCCCATTTTTCACCGAATTCTTGAAGCATTGCGTATTGAATGGTGGAACTCAACGCCGCGCTAAGAAATGGAAATATACATTTAAATAAATATTTCATTTCCTCGAGTAGGGATCGAACCCACAATCTCTATCATATTATTTTCAAAAAAAAACCTATCAAAATTTAAACAATCGAGTTTAACCCAGTAATCGCTGACGTGTAAATGTAAACAAAACAGTGACTCGCTAATTCGCCCCCGCCCTGAGGTCAGCGAGGCGCGGTCCCGGCGCGGCCCCGGCGCAGCTTGATTGTAATGAGAACACATTTAATGTTGGCTGTTCCGAATTTTGTTTTGAACTGGACATGCTATTAAATTTGGTTAATTTAATATTTTTTTTTGTTATTGCTTTGTTATTTTGTTTTACTAAATGCGGTAGGGTGCGTTGGTGCTTCGATTTGGACTAGTGCTTCTTTAAAAAGCAGGCTTCGCTTAAATATGACCATCTTCATTTTTTCTAAAATTACGTTACTTATTATTTATTATTAATTGATTATTAATTTAATAACGGGAAAAAAAGCGTAAATATTATATATAAAAACATCATATTCAATGGCAAAGCGCGGCGTTGAGTTCTGCCACTCATCACGCAATGCCTCCAGAATTCGGCAGAAAGTGGGGAACGGAGTGTCTTAACACTAGGTTCCCTCTACCTACCCTGCTGTGTACGGGATACAGCGTGAAGCTGATTTGTTTGATTGATTCAATCTACAGAGTTTAAATTATCAAATATAAAATTTACCAGTTAGCTCATTGTTAATAAAAAAACAAGTATAAGATCATAATAAAAAAATAATAATATTAAAAACAAATTATTTCGTTATCAATCACCTTATATTGTTTACATTCTTGATTTCACAATATTTTAAGTTGATTTAGTGCTTTACAAAGCTAACATGGTTTTATAACTGTTGAGATAAGAAGTGTGTGCAAGATTAATAGAACCAACGACAGATTACATTTCACGGTACAGGTACTTAAGTAAATAAATTTCGAATCTATCATTAATCTCTTGAATTTATTGGCCAGTTTGTTGGTATTCGATAAAACATCTAGTGGAGTGCGAGGGCGGATATATTTATGGAGTTCCAGATAAAAAAAGAGAGGGAGAGCATCTCCTTTTTAAAGTTTTTTTTTTTTTGGGAAACTTGGAGCAAATGCGTTTTTCTTTCTATCAATATGATTGTGCTGAGTGAAATGGTCGTAACTTTGTCTGCAGTGTAATTTACGACGTGTGGAAATAGTTTATGGATCTCTCTGAGATAACTGTTTTAGAAGTATTTCTAAATTGTTTTTCAATTCGGGAATTATCTATGCTTTATTTTGCTACTTTGTGGAAAAGGTGTTAAGTTTTCAGATTTATTTGTTTACGAACAACACATGATATTGTTTTTTTTTCTAAAATGTAACTATTCTGAGTAATATTTAAGAAGTGCTGATTAGAATTCGGGTGTGCATAAAAAATGTACGAGTATAGTAACGTGTTTATAATATTTCATTAAACTATTCCATCCAAGGTCGTCAGGTGTTTTCGGTCAAAAACGCTGCGACTGTAAATGCGGTAATGTGGCGTTTGTGGGTTTGATTCCCACTTGGAGGAATGAAATATTTAATATTTTCATTTCTTCACTCTGCTGACGAAGCATAACCGATTCGAGTTTCACCACTCTTCACGTAATCACTCTAGAAATCGATGGAAAGTGGGGAGGTGTTTTCATAGGAATGTAGTGTCTTAACACTAGATTTTCAGGTTCCTTCTACCTACCCTGCTAAGTGCGGGATACAGCGTGCAGCTAAGAAACTATTCTCTCCAGTTAACTACCTAATATTAATATAAAAATAAATTTTAAGACATCTAAATCAACAAAGTTTTTTATATTCAACCCAGATTATATAACCTATGAATAGAAATATATTACAGAGGGTGTTCTAAATGTAGGCATCACAAGCCTGTGTACGACATCAAACGTGAATCGTAGTGTCTGTCGTGTAGCTTTTACCGCACTCGGGGGAAATTCGCTCCATCCCATAGTAAAACACTGTCCAGTACGTAGGATTTATACAGACGAATCTATCATCTTATATTATATGATATAAAATCTTATTTGACTTTTTTGTTTTCTTTTTAATGGCTTATGTCGTTTGAATTTTATATAAGTTTAGTTATTAAATTAATTTTTAGATTCTTTGGTATATTTAATGTGGTGGTGAGGCCAGTCGTTTCGCAGGGGCACAAAGTGTACACGTAACTGGTTGCGGGTTCGATCCCCACACGAGGAAATGAAATATTTATTTAAATTGATATTTTCATATTTTTATTGCAATACGAATTGAATATAGTTTCAAATATTTTGTTAGTTCTAACGGAATTCTGCTATTTTAACAGGCTACGCATTAATCCGTCTAAATACTAGGCCATGTTTTGTCAAATCGGTTTAACCCGACCATAAATACAGCTTTATCTGCTTGTGGTATGTTCTCGTAATAAATTTGAGGTCACGTCTAAACGGTCACTGAATAGATTATTATACAAATAATTCAAGATTACTATTGAAAATCAACGCAAAGTAAGCTTATGAATTAGAAATATTATTTAATTTGTGGACTGTTACCAAGACAGATTCTGTTATATTTCAATTTCTTTGCTTTCTTAATGAGGCAAAGCGCGGCGTTGAGTTCCGCAATTCAACAAGTAATGCCTCCAGAATTCGGCGGAAAGTTGGTTACAAAAATGTCTTAGTGAGAACGTTGTGTCTTAACACTAGCTTCCCAGGTTCCCTCTGCTTACCTGCTGTGTGCGGGATACAGCGTGAACCTAAAAAAATTATACAAGTAAAACGGCTAACAGTACATTTATGTATCATTTAAAGCTAGTTACATTCTAAGATTTTCTTAATTATTACATTAACACTAACATTATTATTAAATAATATTTTAAAAGGTGTTTGAGATATCAGTATTATTTTATTATTTTATATAGAATTGATATTTTATATCGCACACGGATAGTCGTAAACTCTAAAGAAACATTTTATGATTATTACATTCGCTACCTGTGCAAGTAACGAGTTGTCGTGAACTCAAGTTTGTGTTGAACCTACTTATGTCGGTAGGTCTTATGTTGGAGTATAAATGAGTTATTATTTTTATGTAGAAATATGTAATTATGTAGAAATAAATCAAAATAAATCAGCTTTACGCTGTATCCTTCATACAGCAGGGTAGGCAGAGGGAACCTAGTGTTAAGACACTTCGTTACCCACGACACTAGAGCGAAGAAATGAAAATATAAATGTAAATAAGTATTTCACTTCCTCGAGTGGGGATCGAACCCACAACCAATCGATTTTACAGTCACACTTTGTGCTTCTGCGCCACGAACGACCTCAATCTATGTAGAAATGATTTTAGTATATCTGATATTGTATATATATTAATATATTTTTATTTTCTTCTTTTTATCTTCTTATTTTCAGGTGTATGTCGTGTTTTGTGAGACTGATAAAATGAACCTAAGAGAACTGAGATATCTCTTCTATTGCTGTATTTCCCACTTTCAGCACGAATAGACCCATTCTGGTCTATTGTTAAGCCACTGCCGCATTCTTACACACAGATAAAGCAAAAGAAAATATAAAAAAAATCACAACATGGGATTTGAACTCACTACTATTGGATGTATTCATCCGGGAACAGACTGCACTGTCACTTGTAAACCACAAGTATTTATTTTCACATAATCCTTACATATTGATTTGGTAAACAGCTATAAATAAATCGTGTTCAATTGTAGTTTGTTTGTTATTTTTGTAAGAAACTTTTAGGATGCTCCGCGGGGGTCAGCGTTACGTTTCGTACGTTTCCTGTTCGATTCAATCTGGCAAGTGCTCGTATAACCACATGTGGTTCATTGGTTAAGTGAAATATATGTATTTGGTTGAAAGGATATCTGAATTGTGTACATCTCGTTTTCATTTTAGTTTCGAATGTTAAATTTTTGTGAATTATTTTATTTTAAGTCTTGGCTTTCCTTTGTTAAATAAAATATGGTTGGTTATGTTGTAATAATAATCGATTTTTATGATAATTATAGTAACATATCACTTTTACAATATGATACTTTCATTTGTATTTTGGTTCTTGTTTAGCTTCACGCTATATCACGTATGTAGCAGAGTAGGCAGAGGGAGCCTAGTGTCACTTCGCTCTCAGAAAGTGGGCATTGCTTGTTAAGTGGCGGATCTCAACGCCGCCCTTTGACACACTAGAGCGAAGAAATGAATTATTCAAGTGGAGATCGAACCCACGACTTGTCGCGGTTGCAGTCCCTTCTTCTGCCGCGCAATAACTGGCCTCAATACTAAAATAGTATATGGAAATACTATGTATATAAAGAAAGTAACAGATAATTATTGTAATAAAACTAAAATAGAAACAAAAGTTGAAACACCCCAAACCATTTTATGAGGTCTTGTTAAGAATAACCAATTATCACGCAACCATAAAGAACTTGGGCCTGTAGAAATCATTATAAATCCATTTTTTTGTTAATTTGTCAAGCAAAAGCTGTTGTAATCGTATCGTGCTATATTTGTAATAAAGCGATAACCTCTTAGTGTTAGGACCGTGATATTATATTGTGATATAAACTAATTCTAATTTGTACCTTATTGATAATAGTAAATAATAAAATAAATCAGCTTCACGCTGTATTCCGCACACAGCAGGGTAGGCAGAGGGAACGTAGTGTTGAGACGCTCCGTTCCCCACTTTCTGCCGAATTCGTTAGGCATTGCGTGTTGAGTGGCAGAACTCAACGCCGCGCTTTGCCTCGATTAGTATAAATAATATATTTTTTATTATTAGTAAATAATATTTTTTTTTATTGTATTGTTTTTCAGCTTCACGCTGGCTCTCGTATGTAGCAGAGTAAGAAGGCCTAGTGATAAGATATTCCGCTCTCCATTTTCCGTCGAATTCTGGAAGCATTGGTTGTTAAGTGGCGGGACACAACGACGCGCTTTGCCTCGACACTAGAGCGAAGAAAATGAAAACATTAAATATTTAATTTCCTCGAGTGGAAATCAAACCCACAACATGTTGCGTTGTTCACATGCTTTTGCCTCAGCGCCACGACTAGCCTCAATATCAAACTGATTATTATTATGTTTATCATCCTTAAATTATATTTGTTCATAAATAAATTTACACAAAGGAAAAAAGACTCGCAAGGGGCTTCCCTTGTGCTTCTGTAAAATATAGGAAAAAATAATTTCACAGTTAGCGACTACGCTGTAAAAATACTGGTATATTTAACTTGAAAATGTACACCCCAGTTATGCACGAGATATATACTTGATTATAAGGTTTCCTTAATATTAAATATATTATTTTGAATTATTATTAAACTGACATATATAAATACATGAAGATCTCTTGTAGTAATTAGTAACGTATCACTATTCAGTTTTAATTTCAATACATTTTATTTTTTCAGGCTCACGCTGTATCCAGCACACAGCAGGGCAGGCAGAGGGAACCTTTATTAAGACAATCCATTCCCCACTTTCCACCGAATCTGGAGGCATTGCGTGTTTGAGTGGCGGAACTCACCGTCGCGCTTTGCCTCGACACCGAAATTTAAATAAATATTTCCTTTCCTCGAGTGGGGATCGAATCCACAACCAATCGGTTTTGCATTCACACTTTGTGTCTTTGCGCCACGACTGGCCTCATCAAAAATATTTTTTCTCCTCCATAATATCTATAGGATATCTCATTTAATTAAAAAAAAAACAACATTTTAAATATTCTTTCGAGCCACACACGTCGATCTCTTAATCAGAAAGCTGGTGGTGGGTAACTACCTTAACGTGGCACGCCATAAAGAGGAAATTGCCTCCCCAGTTAAATTCATACAGCGCCCGGCGCGAACGAGCACCTCGCGTAATAACATAGCAGTATCTACGAAAATTTTAGTGTAGTGTGCACCAAGAGCGGCAGTGGCATAAAGTTGGGTCGTTTGCGACTGGAATTCTTGATAGATATTTTAAAACTAGGGAAAATGAGACGGAAACGTATTTAATATTGTTTAAAACTTAATATTTTTTATCTATATGTAATTCTGTAATTCTTGTATTGAACTGTTTGATTGATGTTACAAATTTTCAACCTACTATAATAAATAGGAGACTAGTCGTTGCGCAGGGAACGCATGTGACTGTAAACACTGCATGTGGGTTCGATTGCCATTCAAGGAAATTAATATTTAAATTTTTCGCTCTGGTGTCGAGGTAAAACGCGACATTGAGTTCTTACACTTAACACCCAATGCCTCCATATTTCGGTGGGAAGTGGGGAGCGGAGTGTCTTAACACTAGGCTTCCTCTACCTACTCTGCTACATACCGGATAAAAAAAACATAATGACTGCCTATTTAATATACCTAATTTAATTTTGTTAGAAATGTGATGTGGTATAAAAATTTTTGAATGTTATTGAAACGATATTTAAATATGTAACATATACATATAATACCTTTTGAAAACTCGTCTCCATATATATATTATTCATTATATACATTTATAATTTTTCAATCATTATAAAAAAGTAATATTTTCAGAATATGTCCGTGCCAGTTTTCCTGTTCCTTGCAAGGCATGGAAGGAAGCACAATTCAATTTCTATATAATCCTGTTGTAATTGCGAGGGTTGTGAATTTGACTTCCTCCCGCATAGAGACGTGCTTAAACCAATCTCAATATTTAATCCCGGGATATACAGGTTTTTATTATGTAAAATAAAAAATAAAAAAATCAAAGATTATGAGATAAAATAATTAAATTTTGAAATTGTATGTTTACGTTTTTTTTTTTAAATTCGTAGTTAAATTTGTTTAGAATGTTAATAACTCTTTTCTTATTATTACCGAATGTTCGTCATTTGTTTCTATTATAAACAGATATTTATAGATACCATTTAAGATACCGTATAACTTTTTTTTAATATTTAATCGTCAATTCAAGAATGAAGTTAAGAAAAATATTCATAAAAAAAATTTAAATGTGATAGTAACGTTTATTTAGCACAAAGCTAATCTTCAATAATTTCAAAGTTGGAAATCCAGGGATTTCTCACATCCACCGGGATTCTGGGATTCGATAACTCTGACAATACTCAATCCACGTTACTAAATTCCGGTGAAATGCGAATTTGACGGCATCTGTGTTCAAATTAAGGAATTAATTTGGGATACGCTCTTACCTTACTCGATTTGTCGGTTCAAGCAATCTAATCGGATTTATAGATCACATACATCAATAATACACTCACTCGAGGAAATGAAATGTTTATTAAAATTTATATTTGCATTTCTTCGCTCTGGTGTCGAGGAAACGCGCGGCGTTAAGCTCCGCCACTCAACACGCAACGCCTCCGGAATTCGGCGTGCGTTTTTATATATTACCCAAACAGTTTCCCGAATTTTGAATTATTTTTTCCTTGAATATTAGCATTATATTTAACCACACAAAGCTTTCTACTTTTAATTACATTTTTACATTTTATATGAACTCTGGACTCTGGATTTACGCAGTAACGGATATCACTTAATAAAAACTATAATAATATACGTACAATAACAAAAACTAAACTACTTAAAAGAACATAGGGTGTGAAAGCAGCTTTTCTTTCTTTTCCTTCTTCTTATTCCTATCCAGCTGAGATGAAGTAATATGAGAAAAAGTTAACGTTTTAGTTAGTGTTTAGCTTTAATTATTTGTTTTTATTTTCATATTTTATGACATTATTTATCTTGCAACAACATTTATTGTTCCTAAATCATTATAGTCATTAAAATTGTATTTTAAAATATATTTTTATATTTTAAAATCTTATGTAATAATAATTCAAAGATAGGTTTTTTACATTTTATTTTACATTTTTAAAGTGGACACTTAGAAAAGAAAAATCTTTATTTAGAAATCGTACAAAAATGTGAACATAGCAGGACTCGAACCCGCGCCTCTTGGAAACCGACCAGGCACTCTGACCACTAAGCTATACGTTCATGTCATAGTTTCGCAGTGATTTCACGTTGTGAAAAAAACGCACATTATAATTTCTAAAACAAATATGAAAATGTTATTATATTTATATTTTTTCATATAACAATAATTTTCTCTAGTTGAGAGGAATAAACACCACATACAATAATATATATCAACAACACTAAAAAACTACTATATGAAGTTCTCAACTAAATTTTCTTATTTCGTGATAAATATACAGATAAGACGGTCACAACTGGCGGATGTAACGTGAAGTTATTTGTTTTCATACACCCTCCTTTGTTATTATTTGCCAGGTGTCTTCATAGCCTCGTTTATTGCAGGTATAAGCTGGATTAATCCGCAAATATTTAGCGGAGCCGAGGCTTTTGCTGGGTCTGTATCTCATAAGCTATGCCAGTCAGGTAGTAAATGGAGCGATGCAAGTTTAAATAAGTTATATGTAAGTTATTCAGGATTATTTTTTGTTTGATAATAGTATGTACTGTAAGTTATATTTATGATATTATTATGTTATTACATATTTTTTTTGGTTCGTTGCTGATTAAAAACAAATGCGTTGTTCTGGTAGCTTATACTACTCTAATAATGAGGCCAGTCGTGGCGCAGGGGCACAAACTGTAAGCTGACGCGATTGTGGGTTCGATCTCCACTCGAGGAAATGAAATATTTATATAAATGAATATTTCCATTTCTTCGCTCTGGTGTCGACGGAAAGCGCGGCGTAGAGTTACGCCACTCAAAATGCAATGTCTACAAAATTCGACGGTAAGTGGGAAGTGGAGCGTCTTAGCTCCCTCTGCCTCTCCTGCTGTGCGCGGGATACAGCGTGAAGCTGATTTATTTTTTATATTCTAATAATTTTATTTTTCATTGCGTTGTCTTTTAATTTTTTTGAGATATACGTAGAAATGTCTGATTGTGTTAAAGGTCATAGAAACCTAAGTGAACATTGTCACTAATCAATTTGACTATCTATTTTGCATATCTATGTAATGTATTTTTGAAACGCAAGTACCTAATGTAACCCATCTAAAAAAAGTAGAATAAGATTTGTAAAATTGATCATCCATACTACTAAACTATACGAGTACGAGCTCGTATAACAATTCCTTCCACAATATAAACAAGTGATTGACCTATATATTTGCGTAAAAAGAAACGCTACACGGTCCCTTTGTAGCGATGTCAGCAAAAACTATAAATTCACAGTTTTTGCGACTTTTTCCTGCGTTTGTAGGGCTATCTTGTTATATATATTTTGCACGTTTCTCAGTGTTTCTTTCGACAAAGAATGTATCCAACGGGAATTCACAGATTTGCCCAATATAATTTTGAATGTTTTTTGTTTCAGGTTAATCAAATTTATGGATTTTTTTTATGATTATAGTAAATACGAAATAGATTAAAATATTTAATAAGTCATTTCTTGCTTTATAATATTTACGTTTCCTTTTTTTCATTTACTACTATCACAATAAAAATATTATTAATTGAAAACTTAAATTCATTTTTTATCATATCCAAATCAAATCAAATTAGCTTCACACTGTATCCCGTACACAGCAGGGTACATAGGGAACCTAGTGTTAAGACACACTATTCTCCAGTTTCCGCCGAAATCTGGAGGCATTGCGTGTTGAGTGGCGGAACTCAACGCCGCGATTTGCCTTGACACCAGAGCGAAGAAATGAAAATATAAATTTAAATAAATATTTCATTCCCTCGAGTGGTAACCGAACCCACAACCAGTCGATTTTGCATTTACACTTTGGGCCCCTGCGCCACGACTGGCCTTGGATCTTTTATCATATCCATTACTATAAAATGCTATTAACAATGTTGGCCACAAAAGAATTTTAAAACAGCGGTAGTAAAAATACGTACTCGTATGCATGCAATATTCACTGTAAATAAATGTAAAATGTTATTTTATTCTAAACGCCCATACAATGTATTCTAACGTTCTGAATAAATTTTCCTACAGTATTGTCTTATTTTGGCCAGTCGTGGCGCAGAGGCACAAAGTGTGACTGTAAAATCGACTGGTTGTGGGTTCAATACCCACTCGAGGGAATGTAACATTTATTTACATATATATTTTCATTTCTTCGCTCTGGAGTCGAGGCGCGTCGATGAGTTCCGCTACTCAACATGGAACGCCTTCACAATTTGGCGGAAAGTAGTGAACGGTGTGTCTCAACAGTAGGTTCCCTCTAGCTACCCTGCTGTGTGCGTGAAACAGCGTGAGGCTGATTTAATTTTAGATTTTTATTTTCCTATTTTCCTTCCATTTTCCGTGTTATATGAGATACAATTTGGAGTGGATGGCCATCAACACGGCTTGGTGCAGACAGGTTTAATTCCTCCCCTTTCATTAGACATTACCTGGTATCGCAGCCCGGGCAGTAACAGTAAGGGATGTTTGTATGGGACGATAACGGTCCAGCACTAATGCTTTCGACCATACTCTGAGCATTTTAACATCAACTTAATGCTACTGAAAATTGAATTCGGTATAGTGCTGTGATGGCTTATGTGGTCATTTAGGAGGTGAAGTTATTTCATTTGATGCAAAATAATCAGGTTCACGCTGAATCCCGCACACAGCAGGGTAGGCAGAGGAAATCTAGTGTTAAGACACTCCGTTCCCTATTTTCCGTCAAGTTCTGAAGGTATTGCGTGTTGAGTATTTATTTTTTTTCATCTAGTCGCTGTACTCACCAGTAGCGGAGTAGGCAGAGGTAACCTAGGAAACTAGTTCCGCGTAAATCCTCGAGGCAATGCGTGTTGAGTAGCAGAACTCAACGCCGCGCTTTGTCTCATTACTAGTTATAATAAGAACAGTTGTTATTATTTAACTAAAAATAAAATAAAAAAAATGTTTAATTACTCTAAATATCCAATATCCAAATTTATTTTAATACCATTTCACCAAATATCATTTTTTTTAGCTTAAAATCATTTTAGCTTAACGCAAATGTATGTGTAATGTATGATATATGCAATATATCGATAATAAGGGATCAAAAGAACAGCTTTTGGTGACGATAAAATATAAAATTAGCAATAAATATTGAAGTTCCTATGGCCACACCTGCGTTTCGCGGTCACAGCCCGGACTCGTAACTCAGTGGGACTGCGCTCGTGGGTCGAATACAATAAAATAAATCCTTTGCTTAATACTGCTAAATTAATTTAGTATATTAGCTACGTCTCTTTTATTTTTGTATTTTGGTTTATGATATAAGGAAATCGGAGCGTGGTTTGTACATGGTTTTTATATACCTACAAAATATAATATATTTTAAAATTTATATATCTTATAATAAATATCAACGTAACTAATTGTTTTTAAAACGTCTTAGTATCATCTTTTTTAGCTTTTGACGAGGAAAAATATGCAAAACGAACTGTCTATAGAATTATACTGAAAAACGCGAAAAAAGAGTACTGATGGCAAAATTGGAGAATTTTTTCATTGTGTATACATTTATAGCTGTATGTTCATAAAAATGGTTTTTATATGAAATTTAAATATGTACATACATATGTATGTATGTATATTTTGTTATATATTATTTATATTTTATAGTAGCGATAGTATATGTCTATATTTTGTTATGTATTATTTATATTTTATAGTAGCGAACTGCTCGCGGCTTCGCCCGATTGTACTCCACATTTATTACTTTTCTCATCTGAATAAGTTTCGCGATCTAATATAATTATTATTTTAAAAATAATATCCATACATTGAAAACTAAAGTTTTAGCCCATTTAATGAAACATTTATTTTATACCAATACTATCGCTCACAACACTTTAAAATGACATAACTTTATCATATATGTCCCTATTCGAATAAAATTTAACTTAACACTAAAATATTAAGAGAAACTTGCTAAAAACAATATTGAAAATGACATTAAAAACGGTTAAGCCATTTCTGACTTTAGTGTATACAGATGTACCGACAAACACACAAACCGATATGCTTGTCGGATACTTTGATAGTGAAAAATGCCTCTATTAATATATTTACAGGTATACACAGCGACAGTTTTATTATAATTATGTATAAATTAAATCAGCTTCACGCTGTATCCCGCACACAGCAGGATAGGCAGAGGGAACCTAGTGTTAAGACACTCCGTTCCCCACATAATTATATATATGTATTATAGATTATCATATTTCTATATAGTTCTTATTCTTACTGCTAAGTGTTAAGAACATTGAACTTACGAGCTACGTCGATATTAACTTTCAATTGATTATACTAGTCCGAAGTTAAATTTAAACCCGTTCTTGGAGAAAATTTCCAACATTTTCCAGTGGCATCGTAATACTTGCACTCTTAGTGTCCCAATGGATGTCTGGCATTTTGGACAGGTTTATCGTTTATGGTTCTAGTGAGCGCGAGGTGTTAAGAATAACCATATCTTATAGCTCTAAACTTATTCTATACATTTTTATTTAGTTTATAGCTAATTATGTTATATTTTTTATTTATTCTTTATGCTCTTTAAACAGAATTTAGAATAAATAAAAAGGGGTCACATAAGCAATATGCATTATATATGTACTCTAGATCTAACTTCGTATTTAAAATACGCAAAAAAAACACACATATAAAAATATATAATCAGCTTCACGCTGTATCCCGCACACATCATAATAAGCAGAGGAAACCTAGTCTTAAGACACTCCATTCTCCACATTCTATAATTAAAACAAAATATGAACGGTAAATATACATATATTGTGTTTTAGAGTACTTAAATTAAAATTGAAGTATAATTTTTAACACATCAACACCGAACGGTGCTATTTTATTTAAACTTAAATGCCAATTAATATTTTATTATATTATAATAATAAAGCCAATAAAAAACATATATTATTATATTGTAGTTAACACGAAACGTGGAAACTAAATGAAATTTACAGTTTCTAATATACAGGCACCGTCCGACCGTTTACGTATGCTACAGCTTCTAATTACGTTTCCTAATTAAGGCCGCTAATCATTATTTATGTAATCACCAAGTTTAATCAGTGGAACCTGAATGTACTCTGGAACTTCCACAATAACTCACACCCGACAGTCACTGTTAACAATATCAGGGAAGTCATTTAAATAAAACATTTCGTAATAAGAGGCCGGTCGTGGCGCAGCGGCACGAGGTGTGACTGCATAACCGACTGGTTGTGGGTTCGATCCCCACTCGAGGAGATGAAATATTTACTTAAATTTATATTTCCATTTCTTCGCTCTGGTGTCGA
>DWQW01004541.1:0-19596 GCA_018249695.1 Heliconius erato demophoon | reverse complement strand
AGTAAATTGTTTTCAGTGATATGGATCACACCTTGAAAATTACCTCATATATGGAAAGCCACGTATCTCACGTATCACGTACTCTTAGAAATAAAACTGCGTATGGATAAACTTTTTGTATAAATTTAAGCTAAAATGGAATATCTATAAACCTATGAGCTAAAAACATATACCCAAAACTAAAATAGAAGAAATGTTAGAATATAATTACAATTTGTAAACAGAATTTGCCATATTGGATGGATGTTTAAATTTTTTTTTGCTGTATGTACTGCAACTGTAACTTCACGCTGTACCACGCTCAAGGCGTGCAGAGTTAGCCATGTTAAGACACTCCGTTAAGTTTCGACGAATTCTGAAGGCATTGCGTGTTGAGTAAAAATTTAAACAAGTACCTATAATAGATTGTACAAAAATACTGTGTAGTCTACATACCGCCATTTTTTTGCTGTGGCCATTATTATTTGATATAAAATATATAATAACTAACAGTCAACATCAATTTAAATAAAGCAAAAAACTAAATATTAAGGGACGTGTCTTCAAAATTTAATAGTGAAACACTATGTAAAGAATGAACTTTTGTTTGTTGTTTTACAAAATACGCAAAAGTTCACTGAAATGACCGAATGGAATATACATTTCAATGCAAATACAACTCTTCTAATCTAAGTTTGTCATAAGAATATTTTTACAATATTTCAAAACAAAAATTTAAATCTTGTATTTAATATATTAATAATCAAATTAAATTTCACGTAATAGTATTTTAAGCATAAGTAATTTAGTGAGAGAGAACGTGATCTTGGCACAATAAATTACAAATATCAAAGACTTAATTAAATTTTCTTACCGCCCTCACATATATAAAACATCTTTTGTAATGTATTAAATGTATTAAAGCGAACTAACGGCATTATTAAGCGATATTTTACAGAAAATTAAAAACAAAATTGAAAAGTATTACTTAATAGAAGTTGTACGGCAGGTCTAATTTCTATTAGTTTTTACAAATAATAAAAATAGTAAATATAGTTGAATATTGTATCAATTTTTTCATATTTGCGGTTCTAAAAGAACAGGGCATGTTATTTTTTTTTTTTAATTTTAGAAGGGATTTTATTTAAAAAAATCTGGTGTGTTTTTCAGAATAAATTAAGCAATTAAATTATATTCTCAAAGCAACATTTAATGTTAAACAGCAGCTGAACGATTAATAAAGAAAACAAAATCGACTTAAATAACCGATCGAATGTAAATATCATTCGTCAAAACCTACTTGTATTTTTGAAATGTAATACTATGAAGTGCTAATTCAACCATCGTGTGACTAATCGTGTGTGTGTGTGTTCATTTTTATATATATTCAGTAACTACAATAAAGTTTTACGTTAAATGAAGAAATAAAAAAAAAACAAATGAATAGAACAAATATTTTTCAAAGACAAGGTTTTATTATATTATTAGCGTAATGTTGCCTATTTTCAGGATATGATTTTTTCTAATTATTTATAAGTATAGTTTGTGCTGTTTCATAGCGTATACACTTTACAATTTATCGGTGTATAAGTGAGACTTTTTACATGTCAAAACGAAGTAACTTATATGTAAAAATATTAATAAAGTCCATAGTCCATACTGATTTACATTTTGAATATCGAACGAACCTTATTCGATTTGTCGTAAAAGCTTGAATGCACAATTTTTGCGCCTAATTATCCAACCTGTACATTATTAAAACTCAATTCAAAAAGTTAAAATTACGTTGAAATAAAACGATGATATTGTTTTATTATTATTTTATTTTATAAATAAATTTTTGCCTTAAAAATATTACACAATAAAGTTCATTTTTTGGTGTATATGTTATTATTTTTTTCAAATATGGTGTTTTTGAATATTTTTTACTTTTATATAATAAAAAAAATATATATTCATTTTATAATAAGTTTTTCAAAACTAACAAATTATTTAAACATTAGGTTGAATGATATTATATCGTAGCCTTTGAAGAACTCAAAAAAAAAAACGCATCATTGTGTTTTTGGCGCCAAATGAGACCAGTTTGACTCAATTAATGACTTAACCTTATTCAATTAGTTAATTTTAAGATAACAATAAAAGTAATTTTACATTTGATAACATGTTTTCACCGGAAGACCAACAAATTGAAATATGTCTACTTAAATCTAATTTAGAAGAAATAGAAAGCGACTTAATTGAACAGGTAATTTACCTCTCACAACAACTTAAGATAAAACACTTATGCCGCTAATTTAATTACAGCGGACGGCGATACCGTCCTTGGACGCCGAAAATGAACAAAAGTATCGTGAAACAATGGCCGCCCTCCGTGTAGCGCGGTCTTGTAACGTAGAAACTGAACGTCTCAAGCTTGAGAACAGTACGTAATAAATTATTGGAATGTTGAACTTTTACAATTTATTTAGTTTACTTATTTCGTAGAACTCTCATACTAGCGTAACTTGTATATTAGTACCTCTTAGCTTAAAAAGAATATTGTTGAATGTTCCGTAGGTTCTTGTGGTAAAAAGTAGTAGTTCGTCTATCTGGTTGATTATCTCTCTGTCTGCCTGTCATGTCCCTGTAACTCAAAATCGTGTGGAGGTATTGAGCTGAAATAAATATGAAACATCGAGATCTACAGCCCCTTGGAGCACAGAAAAAAATATTCTAAGTTAACGTTATATTCGTCGCGATATTAGAATTTATTAGGATATTTGGGAAGAAGTGAGAATGTTTTTGTACAAGAAAGAAAAACTTGAAAATGAAATATTTATATAAGTAATCCATAATAAATCGACATTTTACAAATTGTACTTTCCGTTGACAATAATAATCTTCTATATATATAAAAGGACTTGTGCTGACTGACTGAGGTAAGACGCACGCAGAGCCGTAACCGCTGATGGTAGAAACGTGAAATTTGGGCAAATGTTTATTTTCATATTCTGGACATCCACTAAGAAGGGAATTTGAAAAATTTTAACTCTAAAGGGATGAAATAGGGGTTGAAAGTTTGTATGGAAAAAAAAATAATTCTGTACCGATTTTTATAAAATTTGAAATTCAGACTCTTAAAAATATTTCGTTGAACACGTGTTTCATGGTTTTTAAGAATTCACCCCCTAAGAGTTCAAATAAGGGGTTGAAAGTTTATATGGAAAAATCTTTAAATTGCCACCGATTTTTATAAAAATTTAAATTCAGACTGTTAAAAATATTTTATTGAACAAGTGAATTAAAAAAAAACCACGAAGGTTTTTTTTTAATTCACTCCTAATAAGCGGGCGAAGCCGCGCGCGCCCTCTAGTACAATCATAAAATTCGTACGGAAGCCCCAGAGTTCAACTCGTATGTGACTCGTTTTTTATTCTTTAAATAAAACAATTCTAGCTTTACTATAAAATTTGTCACGTAAATATACGTATTATATCTATTATATCTAATACGTAGTTATTATTATAGTCAAGCTCACAGCTAAGCGGATGCAACTTAAAAGACAATGTGAAGATATAACAAACGCTCTCGAGAGAGCTCGAGAGACTCGCTTTGAATTAGAGGTAAATTTGAAAAGAGAGGAACACGAAATGGAACTAGAAATGTACGTTTTCTTTAAAACTATTTAAATAATACTTAAAGTTTGGAAAGAACCAATTTACAACTACTTTAAAAATTATATACATAGATAATTAGATACATTTATAGGCTACGCGAAGGGTGTATATTCAATTTCGACTTAGGGGGAATGAATTATTTTTACAAACATTTTAATGATTTGTTATATAAAATTTGTTTGTATGATAAACGTTTTATAGCAATATTTTAAAGTAATTAAATGATAAAAAATTTAATATTACCTCTCAAAGTCTTGACTTAGACGATTTCTTGAGATTCCTCTGGCATTTATGTTTAAAAATTTTAATACAAATTTAATAGAATACAGATTGTTTCAGACGTAAATACGAAGATGCTCTTCGGGAATTGGCGAGTCGTTTTCGTAGTTCTCGTGCATTTTATGTAAGTCGCTTAAGTATCAGTCTTTTTGCACTCATTGTCACTTGTATTCCTTTATATTTTCTATTTTTATTATGTAACAATTCTAAAGTTTTTTCCTACCCTGCTGTGTGCGGGATACAGCGTAAAGCAGATTTTTTGATAATTTCAAATTATTCTAAAAATAAACTGGTTTATTTTAGCAAATGTAAAGTTGGCGCTGACGTGGTGCAGTGCAAATGAAAAACATTTAATATCCTGTTATAGCTGTATGTATTTTATCATTTAAATATACAATGTTTTCTCCATTAGAATGAAGAGGAAATGAAAAATGAAATGGAAGTAGTGAAGGAAATGATTGTTGAATTGCAAAACGAACAGCAAAGTCGACAAACAGACGTCTCAGATCTGACGCGCAAACTGAGCGACCTCGCTAACGATGTGCCTGGAAACATTCTCTCTATAGTGTAATTGACTCTTGTTTATTGTATTTCTACTTCTGTCTGCGAGCTTTTACCTCTTTTTGGTATGATTGTAAAGCAATATATGTCTAAAGAAATAATTTATAGAATAACCTTAAATTCGAATCCAAAACCATCGCGTTTACAGTAAGAAGCTGTGCCGCTGCGCCACGACGGCCTTAAGAATTGTTATGTTGGTAAGTGTTAACAATAAACAATAAAATATAAAACGAAGTATTCCCTTTCTTTTAATAAGTTCGTTATATGTTAAAAAAAAATCATACAAGTGGGATATCCGACGTTTAGATATTCAAAATAAAACGTAAAACGAAATTTATTATGGAAATTTATTGTAAACATTTCCCAATAAATTCCGCCGCAATGTATTTATGTCTTTTTTTGGGGTATAAAATAAACTGTTGTTGCTTTGTCTAACAAAAGTTCGGTATGTAAAATATGTTATTACAAATCCGTATTTATTTCTTCACGTTGTGCATAAATTTGAAAAGCTTCTGTCTGACATTCTGCAAAAAAAATGTTTCGAGTTATCTATATTTTTACGTATGACTTATATAGGTAATCGACACCTATTTATTTTATAAAACCAATATACTGAGTCTTACTATTTCATATTTAATTTCCAGTGAGATGTTGTTTTTTATAAAAATCTTGTATTTCCAATAAATTAAGTTGTAATCTTTTTCCTACACTCGTTAATGATTTCTTAAAAAAAGAAAAAAATACTAATAATAGAAACAGACAGTTTGTCTCGATATAAATAGTTCCAATACAGAGCACTCTCTGAGCTAAAAGGGGCACTATTTGTACCGCAGCGGGCAGCAGGAGTTAGTCAAGAAGCTGCACTCACTTTGTGGTCGATGCGAGACTCTGCGCTCGCAACATCGCGGACATCTCCCGGGACACCGCGCTGGTGCTAGCTCGACTACTTCACGCTAATAATTACCTAACAATTATTAACTTAATAAATAATTACTTTATAATGAATTGATTGATAGTTATGTTTCATTTGTTTTTTGTAGTTTCATATTTTTTTTAATTTTCGTAATATCAGTGTTTTTTATTTACTTTAACCCGCTATTGGTGATGTTAACTTGACTTACATCGTTGGTGACCCCTTTCTCACGGACCGGGATTTTTGACCTAACACTTCGCTAATAACTAATAAGTTAGGTTACGTAAAGATAATTTCAATCAAGTACTGCAACAAGGCACTACGTGCTCAAGGCTCAAATATTTCTTGCTTTTGTGGTAGGAATATTAGTTTTTTTCTATTTTTCGCCATCTGCGTTCTCAGTACCGATCTTTTCGTAAAGGCTCCACTCTTATCATTTATCTTCAGCATTTTTGAATATAATAGTCTCAATACTCTAGGCAAGTTCAACTGTGTTTGTCGTCCTGTTGTAAGTTTTAGTAACTGTAACTAGTTCGACCGGATAAACGATGGAGTTCTTTGATATATGTGCTAGAATTATTTCTTTCCAAAGAAAAAGAGGACTCGTTGTCATCAGTATATTCTCAATCACTCAACGCCCTTTTGCTGTCTGAATTTTGATTAGCGTACGAGATATTCCATTTCTACTTTGCTTTCACATTCGCTATTCAACGAAGCTTGTGACAAAGTTCACCAGTTATATAATATGGCATCTCAGAGCCGACGCTGTCCGTGTGTGTAAGACATTCTAACGCCCAATATTAATAATCTATCTCCTACGTCAATCCAATCTCTAGATTGGATAGATGTATGGAACAATCGAAGATTGACGAAGGAGATAGGTTATTAATATTGGGTGTTAGTCAATATGTAAGAATTTATTACATATTTTATAAAATTTCAATGAAATTATACAAAGACCTGGTTCATTAATTGAATTTATAATACTATAGTACAATAACATATAACATACCACATAGTAAAATAAAAGGAGTACGTACTTTTGCTAATTTAACAAATTTCAAAAAGAAAATACAAATTCATCTTTGAATAATTTACTTACTTAATTGGTGACTCCGGTCTCACGGAACGGGTTGGTGCCAAAACTCTGTGTGCGTTTGCAGTGCTGTTATGTAGAGGTGTAATTGCGGGGAACGTAAAGTGAGGCAGGTATTCGAAATCGCAACACGCAACGATGGCGGGTCGAAAAGTTTGGCGAATTTTTCGATACACTCAGTCTCACAGACATACGTCACCAATGGCGGGTTAAGAAGTAAACTTTATTTATCTGTAATGGTTAATTACTCCCTTGTTTTCTCTTCATAATAAAAAATATAAAAAAGTAAACTTTCATTTATTTCTCTATATTTACCAAATATTCACATATTATACAATCAGCTTCACACACAGCAGGGTAGTAGGTGGGCAGGGTAGGCAGGGAATTTAGTGTTAAGACACTCCGTTCCCCACTTTCCGCCGAATTCTGGAGGCACTGCGTGTTGAGGGGAGGAAGTCAACGCCGCACTTTGCCTCGACGCCAGAGCGAAGAAATGGAAATATAAATTTAAATAAATATTTCATTTCCTCGACTGGGAATCGAACCCACAACCAGTCGATTTTATAGTCACGCTTCGTGCCCTTGCGCCACGACTGGCCTCTCACATAATATATTATAATTATATGTATTACATATTATAATTATATGTAAAAGTTATTTAAAAATAACGATTAACACATCAGCATGACACAATAATAACATTATTCACATAAGCTTTTTTACATACCTCTATGAAACCCACACTGTTGTTGTATAGAAATTCTAATAAAATTTTACCTTAATAAAAATGCTTGCAAAGTCATCTTTGTGTATAAATGTGCTTTTAGTATTAATTTTAATTATTTTTGATGCTTTTTTGCTATACATCAGTAGAAGTAGAGCTTTATCCAGAGTGAACAATGAATTCGGCACCCATACAGATCTCAAGAACGACTCATTAATTAAAATTGAACTTGGCTTTTCACATTTAGGTTTTTAATGGTATATTACTTTTTTTTAAGAAAATTATTACAATTAATCATTAATATTTTGTTATTCTCAACAACGTCTTATTACACACTGTATTGTCTACAGTGGCTATGAGTTTATCATATCATCATCCAACGGCCTCAGTATACTAAAAGGCTAACACGTTTAATGTTCTAAAATTATTTACGACGTTACCAAAACCACAACAACACACATAAGATTAAATAAATATGAATTCCTTTTGGGTTATGAATCTATATCTCCAATGTTATACAAAATGACAAAATTATATCAATAAAAGCATGTCAAGAGAAAAATTGTAGAATGTAGCTCAATAGCCATTTATTACTGTCAATACACTAGATTTCGCCAAAACAAAAGGTCTCATAACAACACGTGAAAGTGAAAGCATAATAAAACATGTTAATACATACAAATAATTGTCAATAAATATATGTATATTATTTTTAATTTATCTACCCACTACATTCGGATAGTTACAGTTTTAAATATCAAAAATTTATAAACTTTTACACAGTTTTTTTCCTCTTGCTTTAGTTGGCAGACGTTCTAGATATAAGAGAAGCTTTTAGCCGTTTTCTTTAAAATTCAGTGTATAGTATAACTTAAGTTAAAAGTATTTTTACTACTAATAAAATGGTAAGAGGCGACTAAATTTGTGATAAAATCAGCATGACATTCAATTAATGGTAAACTTGCTTACTACTTAGCCTAAGCACAGATTTATTATCACTTAGCTTCACGCTTTATCCCTAGCGGGGTAGTCCCTAGTAGAGTGAACGGAGCGCCACACGCTACGGTCTCTACATACCTCTTTCGCATCGTCCACTATCATCAACCTCTCGTAATAAAGGTTTATGTCCTTTAAAAGATAAATATTTAAGTTCAGAAGAACGGTGTGTGACTGTAAACGTGACTGGTTGTGGGTTCGATCCCCATTCGAGAAAAATAAAATATATTTAAATTTATATTTTGATTTATTTCGCTCTGGTGTCGAGGCATAACGAGGCGTTGAGTTCCACGGTTCCTCCAGAATTCTGCGGAAAGTGGGGAACGGAGTGTCTTAACACTAGGTTTACTCTGCCTACTCTGCAGTGTGCGGGATATAGCAAAAAGCTAATTAAAAATAAAAAACAAATCTGGTTTTCACTTTGGATAAAATTGTTACATATTCATACTATCTACTTGTAAGAGATTAAATTATTACATAGTTTCTGGACAAGTCATCATAATCCATCTTGTGGAATATTCTGTAATCTTTTGTATTTAATGATATTATTTTAATTAATCAAATTATTTCTTCAATAGTATAACGGTTGCTCTAGACATCTGTCAGTGGTAGATAGATACTGTTTTAATTAATTTCTGTCTTTTCATTTTAGTTATTAGTCACTAAGTATTGACAAGAAAGTTACGAAGTGATGTATTGTATTAGACTAGTTATAAAAAATCTAACCATTATTTAGTTAGTTATATGGTTATTAGGATAAAGAGGGTTCTCTCATAATGACAATATAACGAAGCCGAAACTGTTTTATTCAGAACTTTGTAAAAACAATGTGTTCGTAACAACATTTCAGCGTCAAATTTCCTGTCGTGTGATCCCGGCCTAGAATAGGGTCATCCTGGTACTGGTGGTGTCGTAAGAGGCGACTAAAGTACGTGTGGTAGAGTCACGTCGCCAGCAATGGCAACACGCATGGGCACACTCGACCGGATCATTACCACCCGCGGCATTTAAAACCGGCGCTAAGTAGTGGCTATATGCCACTGCGTTTCGCATCAGGTAATGCCGGGCTCCGGTGCCCAACCTATCTTTGAGGCCAGCAACGCACCTGTAGCTCCTTTGGTGTTGTACAGGGTCGTGGGCGGTGGTAATCACTTACTATCGGGTGACCCGAATGCTCGTTTGCCTTGTCTTTTCCATAAAAGAAAATTAAAAAAAAATGAAAAAGTTCTTTAAAATCCCTCGTATACAGTCAGTGTCACGTGTGGGCTACTATACGTTGTTAATTTTTAATCCACATTATACCTCCCTGAGCTTATAAAATTAATTGAATAGGTACATAAAATATCTTTTCCTTACGTAGTACACTCTCGCGTGTTATCGTTGACTTGGATATAATATTTAATAATATTTTAGAAAATTTTGTTTTCGGTTAAAGCTGTGCAGAAAATATGCGAACGTAACAGCTGCCGTAAAGTGTAAAAGTTGGAGTATTCACAAGTTTATGACAGAAATCTCTTACACTTACGACCGCAAACCAACGTGCATATATCTATAGTAAGCAAAAAATAAAGATTTATTTCGCCTTTGGTTTTTAGTTTTGGGAGGCCTTCGTGGTGCTAATAAAAACAATAAACATGATGGTTGTGGGTTCGATTCCCACTTGGGGGAATGAAATATTTAATATTTTCATTTCGGACGGAAAGTCTCGTGAAACGGAAGTGTCTTAATGGGAACGGAGTATCATAACATTAGGTTCCCAGATTCCTTCTGCCTGACCTGTTATGTCTGGGATACAAATGAAAAACAGCGCATAGATGTCATACTGACATAAATATAATCAATAGTATAATATTTATATTTTTATTAAATACTTGTTGAATATTTGCCTGCTTTAAGGAAATCTTCCCAATATTCTTTTTTTTATATTTTTTAGAATCATCCATAAAGTTTTGCTATGCATAAATCAACCAAATCTAAATCAACCAAGTTTAATCTCCCAAGACTCTACTATCTATCTCCATTCCGCTTGTCCTCTGTTCGATCTGTTTTTAATGAATTTCAGTAGTAAACTTTCATATTCTTAAAGAGCGGGTGATCTTAAAATATAAAATGATATTATATTTTTAATACAGAATTTAATTTCAATATAAAGTATCTAATTGATTTAAGAATAGAAAAAAAAACAAAAAAAATCAAGAATTAAGCTTATTACTAGTTTGATAAGAATAATATTTTTAATGACAATAAAAGTTTTTTTTGTTAGATATTATAATGCCATTAGTCTAAGGACTATGAACAGATAGATATGTGGAGAGCTACAGTGTTTTTTTAGGAAATTATTCCCCATTGGAAATGTCTCCCATATGGAATAACTGCCTAGCATGACGTTGGGGTGGCTGTGTCTAGAATTTGTTTCTTTTTAGTCGGCTTATTGCCATAGATAAGGTGAGTTGATCGGCTAATTTAATTGGGTGATTTTTAAACGTTTTTTTAGTTCTTATTACTAGTCTGTGTATTGTCTAGTCTGTCTGTGTGTGTAATCCTTCATTGTAAGTATTCGGAGATAGTTATGCATTTCCTTAATTTGTATGAACCATGGACAGTTCTTTGAATTACGTTAATATTGGAGACACATGCAAATCCCTAAAGTTGGATGCCGTAGGTCCCAATAGTAGTTAGTGTAGTGTTGTTAGTAGTAGTCGCCTCTTCAATATTTTTTCCTTTACATATATTTTAACTTTTTTTAGGATTCCGTACTTCAGAAGGAAAAAAAAGGAATCCATATAATAACCTAGTCCATTTATCTAGAGATTGGGTGGAGGTCTACGGTCCCTTAGAGCACGGAGAAAATCAAGCTTCAAAGTGAACACAATTAAGAGATAAGAGCACTTACGTATCGTTTTTGCTGTATTTTGTATGAAATTCGCGGCGTAATCAAAACAGTGGACCCATAAATAGGAAATATGCCACAAGGTACAAATAAAGGAAAAATCTAAAAACTAGAAATGGCCAGTCGTGGCGCAGCGGCACGAGGTGTGACTGCAAAACCGACTGGTTGTCGGTTCGATCCCCACTCGAGGAGATGAAATATTTACTTAAATTTATATTTCCTTTTCTTCGCTCTGGTGTCGGGGCGAAGCGCGACGTTGAGTTCTGCCACTCAACACGCAATGCCTCCAGAATTCGGCAGAAAGTGGGGAACGGAGTGTCTTAACACTGGGTTCCCTCTGCCTACCCTGCTGTGTGCGATATACAGCGTGAAGCTGATTTTTATTTATTTTTAGAAATGTATATCTATACATGAACTTTAATATTATAAACATATAGTTAGCAAAGGCAAGGGGAAGACTTACTTCTTAAAAAATAGACACAGAATATAAATGCGCTGCAATAAATAGTTTGTATCAATTTGACTTTGATAACAAATGACAAAAACAAATGAAAACGACCGTTACAGTTTCATGAGTACAGTTAAGATAGCGATGTTCTATCTTTGGGTAGCCAGTTAAAATGTCGTTAGGACGTAGAATGTAGAGCGTCTCGCTACAGCCATCGGCGACTTGTAGATTTGTTAAAATTGCTCAGTCGATCGGGCTGTCTGTGATATCGAGCATTACATATCTCAATTATAATTAAATCAACTAAAATTTACATAAATACGTTCTTTAGTAAGGGAGGCGAGTCGTGGTGCAGGGGCATAAAATGTAGTGTGTGTACAGTAAAGGCGACAGGTTGTGTGTTCGATTCTCACTCGAGGATTTAATATTTTCGTTTCGCGCTGGTGTAGGGGCGAAGCGCGACGTTGAGTTCCGCCACTCAACAAGCAATGCCTTCGGCGGAAAATGGGGAACAGAGTGTCTTAACCCTCTGCCTACCCTAGTGCGGCATACAGTGTGAAATTGATTCATTTTATTTTTTCAGTAAATTAGTACATTTTATAATATATTAGGTGAAAATATAAATTGATTCATTTTATATTTTCACTTAATGTTATTTGATTTTGTAGTACGATATATATAAGTTTATAACTTATATATAACTTTATTAACTTACTAGCGGCCCGCCCGCGGCTTCGCCCGCTTAAGTTACATGATTTTTGATCTAATAAACAGAAATGACTTCTAATATGATTTTTATTACTTTAATCTGTAATATTCTAATATGATTTTTTTATTACATTATCATAATTTGTATAAGAACTTTTGATTGTTTTGAATTACAAAATACGACCAATGTTGATATGTGACATTTATAAAAATAGATAAAGCTAATTATTTCATATACGTATATATTTTTGTAACATTACGTTCTTTTTACCTATGTAATGTACGTCTCATCATTATTTTAAAACTCTGTTAAATGTGCTGATGTCAGTGAATAATTTAATTTACTCTTTCAGAAACAGCCTATGTGTTCCCTATGAGCAAGCTAAATGCAGCTTATGAGCTCCCTACAGAGATGCTAATAACATAAATAAGTACACAAACAAGCGTATAAAAATTTCGACGTAGTTTGATGAGAAGGTATAGCTCAGTGGTCAGAGCGCCTGGTCGGTTTCCAAGAGGCGCGGGTTCGAGCCCCGCTCAAATTTTAATACGTTTTCTAAATAAGTATTTATACTTGAGTTTACCATTCATACTGATATCTGTATGAGAAACCTTAATTATATCTTATATGACTGAATATTTTAAATTATAATCTATATTATTATATCAAGTATAGGCTATTCATGGCGCAGACATGCCAGTGTAAATGAGATAGTTTGCTGGTTCAATTCCCATTCGAGGTAATTAAACATTTTATGTTTTAATTTTCTTGCTCTGGTATTGGTATATATAGAAACTAATAAAACTATAATGATAATGGATAGTAAATAAAAGTTGTTTGGAAATGATCTCCACGCGATCGAAATGGTGGGGGCGGGACACTAGTGTAAAACAAATATTAACGATCGACCTAATATTTATATTTAGTATATTTAATACTAAATAATATATAGTGTATTTAATACTAAATACCGTTCGCCAAACAGGCGCTTAACTAACTTACTTAGTATTTATATAAAAGCAATTCATCTCGTACACTAAATGATTGTCTGGCAAACGACAAAGATTGATAGTATCAATTAAAACTACATTCAGCCTGACGTGGCTCATTCGATTTGAGTATTGTAGCATGTGCACGCGGAGTGTGGTGGAATAGGAAAATAATTGATTCTTAATTTTATATATTATTATATTGTGTCTATTAAATCTTTAAAAAAAGTATTTTAATAAATATCGCGTCCAAGTTGATATAAAGTCAAAGTATTAAACATTTCGGTTTGGTGTGAAAAATTAAATAAATACTATCGTATTAAAAGGAGTTTCAAAACTTGACTAAGTACGGGAAGTACGTAGCTATGGTAAGTGTATACATATAAACATAACAAGGTTAGCACACTCAGACAGATAATCTAATAAAATTTCAAATGTAAAATGTTTATTTCTTTAAAAATCTATTTTTTTATTTATTACTTACGTTAGCAATATAAATAAGAATGTTTTGTGCCTAATACTATCTATAAAAAAAAGGAAATATAATTTACAGAAATTTACAGTCATATTTTATCATTCATATTTTTTAAATTTTGTTACATTAACATAACTCATTTGACATATTTTAACGTTAATTTACAATAAAAGCTTTCTGCAAGAATTTAATTATAAATTAATAAACGTTTAGAAGCAACCTTTTGCTTGCTTCACTAATTTTATAAAATGATGCTTAAGAGGATAGTTAATTATGAATTAATTTTAAGAGTAAAATTAAAATGGTGAAAATTTATATACATTTTATTAACTAACATATCTATACTCCGTTACTTTATATATTTATAGATAAATAACAATAACAGGTAAAGTAGGAAATGTAATTATTAAAACTTTGTTTCAGCCCGCTGACAAAAGTTTACCAACGATTTGGCAACACATTTCTACGCTACAAGAGACGTATGGAATTTAATGGAATTTGGAAGCAACGGCTTTATTATGTCTATACTAGGGACCCGCTCGCGGCTTCACCCGCTTGAACTATACAATTATTTATTTACTAATCTGAATTACTATTGTTCTTATAACAATATAATTTTAAACACAATATCTATACATTGAAAATTAAGGTTTCAGCCAATTAAATATAACTATTTTATAGCATTTTTTTCGAACTTTACACTTTATACTGATATAACTTTTTTATTTATGAACCGATTGAAATAAAACAAACATTAACATTAACGGTAACTCAGCAGAATAAAAATGTGAAACTTCATTAAATTAAGTAAAGCCGTTTCTGAGATTAGCGTGCAGAAACGCACAGACAAACAGCCATAATTTAAAAAAAACTTTTGAGTTCTATTACTTTCATAGATGCCCTTAATAATATTTTTTCACTGAAGTATATCTCCAACGTACAGACAGCGATCAGTTAGAATTTTATATGTATATATATAGACAATACAGTAGTTTAGTTTTTATAGTGTTTGTCTCTTGCTATTGTTCTACAGTTCGCAAAGTGGAGATTGTGGTAGTAGGTACATATTTAACAATTAATAAGATTTTTCTTCTAGGATGGGTTGTTTAATGTAACGTAATTCTATATTTCATTTTATAATACTTATAGTTTACATTAAACTATTCAATTATATTCATATATTATATTTTTTGCTGACATTTTACAATGTACTCGTATAATAGATTACGCTCCTGAAATAATAACTTTATGCATTTTATAAAAGTTGTTATTGTATGTTAGAATGCATAGTTACAAAAATAAAAGTATATTTTGTGAATGCTCGTATTCAGCTAACATGGAAAATTTATGAATCTAACTGTTAAAATTACAAAAGCTGACATTAATGTGGTTTTCGTGTGCCAGAATTAAAATATGTTAAAAGCTAAATGTTTTACTTTTGGAAATGCCGTATCTTAGTTTACTTTACAGTTTACTATATAGTATATTAAATGTTACATAATATAGTAAATTCGTGGAAGTATCTAGACAATAAGCAATACATAATTGAACAGAAAAATATTCTTAGTCTTGTGCTCAAGTTCACACTTTAGAAAATAACAATCTTAAAAAAAACTCCTTCAGTTGCAATCGTATAAATTAAATCGACTGTTTTTTTAATGTAGAAATTTCGTTTCCGTGTTTTCTTTAAAATCTTAAGGTTTACTTTAAGTACTTTTTACTTTAGTAAAAAAAAAGTTATATATAAAACAAGCGCATAGTGCTTGTGAATATAAATGTCACCTTAATATCCTATTTCGTAATAGCATTACAACCTCTCTTTGTCCTAATTTGTTATATTTACCAATAATAATATACTGTTTGCTACTTTTCTGTAATATGCCATAGCAAGTATTTTATGGTAATTGTTTGATAGGCAGCCAGGTTTGTAATTAAATTATACAAAAGGCGAGATTTGTTGCCTTTGAGGTTTTTTTTATATTGGGGCTAGAGCAGGAAAATCGAGTGTTAGAGCAATTTAAAGGGCCCCAGTGCAAATACAAATATATATCTGTATTTGTATCCATAATGGCAAATGGAGAACGGAGTGTCTTAACACTATGTTCTCTCTGCCTACTCTGTTGTGTGCAGAATACAGCGTAAAGCTGAAAAAAATCTATAATTATAAAGTACATGAATAGAAGAACTTCAGTTTGCTTCAGATCATTCAATTCTTTCAATCCTTTTACAAAAGATACTTTTATTTAGATGTTAATTATAAAAGATCAAGCTGATATTATATATATACATATATTTGGTAAACGTTTTAGAAGATCACAATCGCATAAGGCTAAGTGCAATTTCATTGAAATCGGTCGGTTCGGTCTGCATTAAACAATTCAAGCAGCTAAAAACTTTAACTAGGTCGCAGCCAAGAAGAAAGGGTCAATCCCTGGATTGTAGCCAAATCAAACCGCATTCAGAAACGCCAAATTTTTTTGTAAGTCACAATTTTTGTAGTTATTTTTTGTAATCGCTATATATATATATATATATATATATATATATATATATATATATATATATATATATATATATATATATATATAAAATAAGTAAATACATATGTAGCAAGCCGTAAGAGATACATATATATATATATATATATGTATCTCTTACGGCTTGCTACATATGTATTTACTTATTTAGAACACGTATAAAATTTTTTTTTTCAACGAAGGGGGAGTCGAATCCGCGCCTCCTGGAAACCGACTAGGCGCTCTGACCACTAAGCCGTACGTTCGCATCAAGCTACGTCGAAATTTTTATACGCTTGTTACAATTTATTTATGTTTAGAGCATCTCTGTAGGGAGATTTTTACCAATTTCCGCTCCTCAAAGATAATTACTAAGAATTATCGTCTGGCAAGAGCGAATGCTATTTATTAAATATTTTTAAAGTGTTATTCCACATTTAGGAAAGAAAAATAATTATTTAAATTATGACGTCCTTTAACTACATTAAATTTTCTTTAGGTAAAACATATTTACTGTAAATCGATCGAAAATAAATTTTATAAATTTGCTTTCAAATCAATATTGTCTCATTCAATATATGTTTATAATAAAATAATTACGGTTTCGACATCAGGTTTTCAGCAAGGCATTTATGTAACGGTAAAAGGTAAATGGAAAAACGTGACCGAAGTATTAAGCGTGAATTAATCTGAAACGTATTTTTTTTCTCCGCAGAACTGTTTTCTGTTCTTACAAATTATTTTAGTATTTAATACTTGGTGTAAATATATGTAACATTTACATTGTTTAGTTTATGATATAAATTTTCTTTTTACTTGATGTAGAAATTTTTTTTTTCCCAAAAAATCTTATTTTTATAAAAAAAAAACCGCATGTCCGCATATACGAGTAACCCGGGGGAACATAGTGGTAGACACTCCGTTACCCATTTTCCAGGATGAGTCACGGATCTTAGTTAGATAGGAAATGGAAATATTAAATAATTCATTCCACCGAGTGGAAGTCGAAACTAAAACCGTTGCGTTTTCCCTTACACTCTTGTGCCACCGAGCCACGAAGGCCTTCCAAAAAAAGAGTAGTAAATAAAATTCAAATAATAGTGTTTCTTGTAAATATTATTATTAAGTAAAGTATTAATTAAAATTTAATAATAACAATATTTAATATTAAAAATTATGTTCAAAAAACATATTTGACAATCAGCTCGTCTCTAATAGCCTTGTTGTAACTAACTTTAATATACAAAAATAAAAAAATAAAAATTAAATTAGCTTCACGCTGTATCCCGCACACAGCAGGGTAGGCAGAGGGAACCTAGTGTTAAGACACTCCGTTCCCCACTTTCTGCCGAATTCTGGAGGCATTGCGTGTTGAGGGGCAGAACTCAACGCCGCGCTTAACCTCGACACCAGAGCGAAGAAATGGACATATAAATTTAAGTAAATATTTCATCTCCTCGAGTGGGGATCGAACCCACAATCGGTCGGTTTTGCAGTCACACCTCGTGCCGCTGCGCCACGACCGGCCTCAAAATACTAAAATACTTTTTCTTATTTAGAAAAAATATAAAGACAATATTGTATAATAATAATCAACATAAAAATGAAGTGCATGTGTGCTCCTTTCTAGAATATTAAAAACTTAATAGCTGCTAGTTGTATGTAACACGTGTTAGCGTACTCGTGTAAAAGAGGGTAGATTTAGGTGGAAAATAACTATAAAAGCAGTGGAATTGTGACAGTCGGGGGCACTCGCTTGTAAGTGACGGCCCCTGTTGGAAGGAAACTAGTGTGAAGTATTGTTAGTAGGTGATACATATCACTTATTGCTATTACATAGTATCTCTTTCAAAATAGTTTAGAATCATATAGACGATGTGTGTTTTTAACGTGTTTCTTTAAAAACGTTACCCGCTTCCGATTTCTAACACACGTAGTAAGCATAATAACTCATACATACATATTCATAGTTACAAAGTCATGACGCTCTTCCGTAGAAAATTAACTCATAAGAATATAGTATATCGCACCTTTAGAATTATAGTGACGTTTTGTCAGAAATTGACCTAAAACGACGACCTAAAACGACGCTGTGCACTGAAGGGTAGGCAGAGAGAACTTAGAATTAAGGCTTAGGTCGGCGGAAAGCGGAGAACAAGGTCAATTTCTGACAAAAACTCAAAATCATGGTTTTTTTGATTGGGTCACTATAATTCTAAAGGTGCGATATGATTATAATATTGTCTTTTGTAATTTCCATAATACGAAAAAAATATGTTGTAACTTTAAAATTAGTTGTTAATTGAGAAAAAAATATTCAGAAAACTTTTCAAGTTCCTTATTGTTTTTAATTATTTTATTTTTTTTTAGTTTTACACAAAATGTCAACGAAATCACTTCGTTCTCGATTTTACGCCCTAATCCAAGACACCGTGTTAAGAGGTTGCTATACCAATTTGGCTACCTAAGTCCCCACTTAGGTATGAGTATATCTAAGGTAACATCCCATCCAACTCAAGACGACGTCAATTCTTATTGTTTCATTATAAATAGATGTATTTTAATGAATCTGTTGTATTAAACTGGGAAATGCCTACATTATGTGATACGAGTGAAACGCAATGGATAGAGGACACCGGCGCCGGCGGCACGTTCCATAGAAATGCGGGGTGAATGGAACGCTCTACATACTTGTTGAATGCATGCCTTTTCAGGACAATATAAAGAGGTACAGTGAGTTGCATTCTAATGGAATAAAATAAAAAATATATATTTTTGAGTTTCGTTGTTTTCATATTTTGTATACTTAGAAACAATCATTTTACAAGAAATGTAAATACACATTCAGTAAAACCCTCACATTTGTCCTCTACGAATACACAATCCGTCGTCGTGTCGTATACAAGCTTAATGCTTAACATATATTAACTCGAATGTCAACATACAGATAAGAATACTTGTTATGACTATTAACTTTGCTTATTACTCTTTGTAGAATAATTCTTCTAAAAGATTTCTTCACAGTTTTAGTTTATTTCTTTCTTCCAACTACTAGTTATTTGTTGCTGCAAAATATTGGCCTCAAGAGTCAACTCACATAATAGATATCGCTTCACTTGGGTAGGTATCGTTCGTGTTGCAGTATTTATATCGACTTACGGTACTCAATTGTACTACGTATCAAGCATAAAGATGTCAACACGACCGGACGTTCTATTTTGCTGACTAAATTGTACTTATTAAACAGTACTGTACCGTTAATCGAAGCCTAAATAATGAGAGAGTAGCGTTCATTTCCCTTTTTGTCGCTAGTGGCAAGCTTCCTCTTCCATATTGCTGCAGTGCTGCCATAATTATGACGT